>CM022671.1:18164455-18174455 GCA_012295275.1 Chrysomallon squamiferum
ATTTTATTTCTGATTCCCTTTCATTACTATAACCTCATTTTGTTAATAATAAAAGACAACAGTTAAATAATATTATATTTAAAAAGTTTCTCAGTTTTGTTCCTTTATAAATATATCTCAGTAGAGTGAGAAATGATTAGCTATCAATTTCTTGGGTTATTGTTAAAACAAATGTTCATCTATGTTAGACAGATCTGACAATAAAAGTGTCCAAGGCTATTAGTGTAATTCATTCTTAGCGAACTGATTTAAAGAATTATGAAGAAATATAAATAATATATGAAAACAGAGAAAAGTAAACAACCATGTTTACGATGATTTTTTTTGAAAGTCAAATGTTTTTAGGCAATTTGTCAACAAAGGCATATTTTTACCATGAAAAAAATAATTAATTAGTTTTGCCCTTTGGCAATTTGTCATGAGATCAATTCAAAGGCATATTTTTTCCATGAAAAAACTGGTGCATAATTAATTATCCTGTTTTGCCCTTTGGTTTAAAATGGATAAAAAATGTAAAAAATATTTTTTAGGAAAGGTATAGATAAAAAATGGTTTTCAAAGGTAAAGGTGTATTTTGGAAAGGTATAGATATGCTTATGAAAGGTAAAGCTAAACATGTTGTCTCACCTGACAAATTTTCAAATTATTCTGTGGAGTCTTGATAAGGCAGAGCAAGGCATGTAGCATACGAGCTCGATTCCTGTAATGATAAATACCAGAAATTGTAAAATTTTGACCTCTGTTTTAAATGGAATGAATGATATCATAAATTTTATTTATTAAATCTTGGAATGAACAAAGTTATCGTTAATTTTAAAATTCCAGGTAAATATACATACATATATATATATATATATATATATATTGATCCTACAGTCATTATACTTTTCTATAAATTTCTATATTTTTAGGCTCTTCTTTAGTGTTTAATTGCTGGTTTAAATATTAAAAGATTTTAATACGGCAAGAACTATTTTGTTTTGATGTATAGGTCTCGCAGGTGTCAATGAAATCAATGTGTATAAATCTACTATTCCTGAGAGAAGGGATCTCAGAAATAAAACAATCAATTTCATTTAGTTTTTGTATTATTTAACAGGATAACAGAAATAACTGTTTACTGTCTCAGGATATCAGTTTTATCCTGCTAAGTCAAATGTTGAATATACACAAATAAACTTTATTTTAAAATTTTTATCATCATATAAAATAATGGATGGTGCACTGTTTTTAACAAAGAAAATATCTATTGTTTAGAAAAAACAATTTTAAAGGTTACAAAATTTCTATTTTTGTTCCAAAGCTTCACAAAATATCCTAAGGCCATTAAGCATTTTTATCATTCTTTTATTTTTTTCCTTTTATAAAAAATAACAAAAACAATATAAAATATAAAATAATAAAAAAAGAAAAAAAAGAAAGCCTTTTAATAATAAGAAGAGATAGTACGTTATTTTAAAAATATCTGAAGAGAGGATATTTCAAAAATAGAACTTTTTTCCCCACAAGCAGATATTTTATAAACTCACTCCTATGTTTAGGATTAAAAATATGTTTTTAAAATGTCAGATGATGGTTACAGGAAAGGTTTGTTGTTATTAAATAACTAAAAATAACCAAGTCTGTTATTCATGTTCTAAAATTGTCTGCAGGGTTGTAACTTAATTACTTGGTTAGTCGTATAGAAAATATCACCGGATGTCAAGATGGCAGATATAAGGACAAAATCAAGATATCAGAAATAAACACAAAAACACAAAATCATAATGCTGTTTTAACAGCAAGGTCTTTTTTTAATTGTATCTGCATCTATAACCTGAAAATATTACTAGATAGGAGGGCTGAAATATGAACAAAGTCAAAATAACAGAAACTATCTAAAATTAAAATGGCTGAAATAAAATCTAAAATGACTTATGTAACAATGAAAAGATATAAAGATCACAGCAAAATGAAACTTTTAAAAGCAAATGTCAAGTGTATGATCCATTTTTTTAAATTTATACTGTATTTAATTAGCTCATATTTATGAACAATTTTGTTGAAAGTATTATTTTAATTCAAGATGACTGAAAGAAGTATGAAAGCAATATAGTTAAATAAGGACAAAATACAGATGACTGAAATAAGCATGAAATCAAGATGAAGATATCTGCTATAATGAACAAAAATGATTAAGAAATTCTGGCAAAGTCTTCACATAATTGGATCAAGAATTAGTCTTGCAGAAAATATTACCAGAATTAAAGATGGCTTAAATAAGAATGCAAGAAAAATTAAGAAAAAAGAAAAAAAAAGAAAAGTTGAAATGAAGACAAAATCAAGAAGTCCAATACAAGCACAAAAAGAAAAAAGAAAGTTTTCAAAAGAAATGATCAAACATGAAAAAAAAAAAAAAATGAAAACACCTAATGATTTGTAATGAGTTGGAATAAGTAACAAAAGCTTCAAGAAAATCTGTCTTTATATATGATTTGCTTTCTCGTCTGTTTTTAGTTTTGTTATTTATAATCATAATTATTATGATTTAAAGGTAGCTGAAAATAGCACAATATAAGTAAGACCAAAACTAATGTAGATCTATATAGGTACAGATATAACAGTTATTAATATGATTTTATAAATTTTATAAATAGTATTATTTTAATATGTTTATTCAAAAAGATTTTACTCTAGAAAATAAATATGCATGGGTGTGTGTTCTGTGAATGGTTTTTGAAATATACAATATTTAAAATTAGTTACATCACAAGAGTAATTCCATGTTAAGGCAAATATATGCAAAATAAAAACTGTTATTTTAAAACATGAATAGAATATAAATTTTAATACATTCTCAGGACTAAACATTTTTTTTTTCAGATATTATCTAATCACACACACACACAACAAAACACAAAAACCCCATCAAAACAAGAATTCAAAAAGAAGAAGAAAAGGCTGCATCATAATGAATACAAAAAAACCCTCAGCAAAAAAAAAAAAAAAAAAAAAAAAAATCAATTAAACATTTTCATTTGTTATCACGAAAGTGAAAAGAATGCAAGATTAAAGAGTGTCAAAACCTGTGATTCACCACTAGGCAGGTGAGTCACCATTTCTGGGTGACAAATGATGACAAAATATTGTGGCTTCCAAATGTCACTTTATCACTGTCTGTCAAGACTGACACAAGATAATAAAAAAAAAAAAAAAAATAAACATTCTTCTGTATGTGAAGAAAAATACTTATAAATCTTTTTAAAATTTAAAAAAAAAATTAAAATTAAAATTAAACAAAAGTTTTCAAAAAATATTCTGTTAAGATGAAGGTTTAAAAAAAAAAAAAATGTAGGCTTTAATTTAAATTGACATTACTTGTTTCATTAAGCATTTTAGTAACTAAAGCAGCTAACAGTTCTTAATGAATGTTAATAAGATAACAAAATATTGGGTTGGAACAAAAGTTTATAGTTTATTTCTAAAGAGAAATTCAAATACAGTATTGAGATAAAGGTACATAGATTTATTCAGCCATATAAGTGCTATTTTGTTCCATTAGCTTTTACCATCTTTGATACATGATTCTGCCCTCCCAGAACTTGGCATCTTTCTGTGTGATGAACTGGTCTAAATGCTACAAATTCTGATTCCAACCCAATATTATATTTATTATTTAATTCTGATTTCACATTGAAGACAAACTATAGTTTATAACTAATGGTTTTATTTTATATTTATTTATTTCAATTTCTATTGAATTTTTGTTCCAACCCATTTTAAAATGTATTTGTCTGATAGTTTTGGCTGAGATAATTTAAATTAACAACAATTATTGTTGAAAACTGATTATTTTTATATTAAGAATCTTTTTTTAATGGTGAGATTGAAAACAATATTATTTTAAGTCAAAATGAACTGTTGTAATAAATCTCAGTCTTTTGGGTTAATATCAACATCAAATACAATGTTAATATTAATCTATATGACAGAAATGGTTAATTAAATTACAGTAATTGTCAAATTTGGAAATATTTTTAAAGATAGTATGTGTTTAATATTATTTTAAATAAAAAGCACTTGTTTCAGTTTGCACGAAACTGAAAAAATATTATTTATCTACATGTTAATGGCATTTTTACCTGATAATAATGTTTACAGTGAAAATGTTTTCACAGTAATAATGTCAAAAATAATAAATTCTTTCACAGACAAAATATTTGACTACATATTGCAAACTAACCAATATTTCAACAAAAACAAGCTCAAGGAGAAAATTATTTCAAAGTAATTATTTTAAATAAAATTTATGCATTGACGTGTTCTTTTCTTGTACCACTGTTGGAAGAAAAAAACTAAATATTTTTTTTTATCAACCGAATATAAACGGCATAATATTTGCATAACCATAACACATGCCAACAAAATATTGTGAACAATGTCTGAAACAAACAGTCCAAGTCAAATACAAGGAGGAAGAGATTTCCTGGTTCAGACTTTCTCGATCATGCTCGATATGAAATGAATGTTTTAATAACACGACGCTAACCTTCACTTAAATCTGTTTACGTTGTACAAATACTAAACAAAAATTTCTTCTTATTGATTTTTATGAATTTATCCTTGACCATACTGTGTGCTAGTAATACGGTACACATTAAGATTAGCTCAAAATGGATGAGGAAAAGGTTGGCGTTTAATTTTGCAACTGAATTTATTCGAATCGTTTCATGAATCTGATGCATTGCCAAGAGATGTCAATACCGTCATTACACTGATAAATCCAAGGATAAATAACTGCAATTCACTACAAACAAGAAAAATGCTTTAATCTCGTGTTTTTCAGCCAGTCGGAAGCTGCTGCAGAGAACACGATGTAGCTGTTAATGGAGACAGGTTTTAACTCAATTTAAGGTCATCTTTAAGCAGTCTTGGGTCGTGTGTCAAAAGGGAAACAGCAGACTGCCAAATCAGTTTTAAAATATTCAATATTCCCAGTTTTTTTATTTTACATGTTTACTTTCACCAATCAGGGTGTTAGACTTAAGCATGTTGTCAAATGAAAAAAGAAAAACAAATTGAATGTCAGAACAGTTTAATGTTGATGGTCATGACCATGAATGATTTTAAGTGTTAACATTCACAGATTGTCCATTAGATCCTTTTTTTTTTTGTAATTATTTTTTGCTGCAGTCTCTTTAATTTCAGCCATACAGTCATAGCAGTAAAAGAAAAAAAAAAAAAAAAATTAAGTGCTGAATTAGTTTAATATTTAAAGCTCAGTATTAACAAGCTTTGAATTTCTTTCAAGGTCTTTAAAAAAAATATTTAATCTTTTTTATTTTGTAATACAAAAATGAAAAATTAAATAGAAAAATTAGTGTAATGTTTATGGTTGTGATCATGCTAGTTTTCAAAATAATTTCAATAATTACTTTTTAAAAGGAGTTTTGTTACCTAAAGAAAAAAAAAAGTCAAGTGTCAGATTGATTGAATATTTATAGTTGTGAAGAAATGATTACATTATCAATCATTTCTTGTATTTTTTCTTATACTTTTAAAAACAAAATTTCTTCAGTAAGGAAAATGACTTAAATGTGTTAAATTTTTATAGTTGTGATCATAGATGAGAGTGTAAGAATTAAAGTCTCCTGTTATTTGCTATGCTCTTTTTAATTCTGTTTCAAGTTCCTTGATTTAAGTTAAGTTGTCAACAAATGGGGAAAATAAGATTAATAATAAAAATATAAAAACTCAGGAAAACTCAACCAGTTTGTTTTAATATTTATTAATATTGTTTAGGGAATCCAAAAAAAAAAAAAAAAAAAAAAAAAAATTAAAAATTATAAAAAAAAAAATAAAAAAAAAAAAAAAAAAAATAAATAATAATAATAATAATAATATAAAAATAATAATAATAATAATAATAATAATAATAATAATAATAATAATAATAATAATAATAATAGTAATAGTAATAATAATAATTATTATTATTATTACTGCTGCTAATGTTATTAATAAAATAACTTAAAAGTGAATGAGCTTGTAATGTTTTTTAATCTTTCTCAAAGGTTTTTCATTTAATATCACTGTTGTTATTGTTATGTTTTAAGTCTTAATATTACGCAAAAAACCCCACATACTGAGACCTTAGATAACATAAAACCATGCCACATCACTTTGTAAAAATCATTAGTTGCATTCTAACTGTCCTTGAAGTTTTCTTCTTTTTAAGTCATAATGTTGCAAAAAGGAAATAATTTCTGTCAAAATAGTTTAGTATTTCTAAAACTTATTAATGGCTTCTTACTTTCTTTGGTGCTTTTTTTTTTTTGTTTTATTTTTTTTTTTTTTCTTTGTTTGTTTAGTTGTTGTTGTTTTAAGATATAATTATAAAGAGGAAATACTTCAAGACAGACCATTGTTGTGATCAAATAAATTTAAGAGTTTTTATTAATGGCTTCTTGCATTCCTTCAAGCTTTCTTGTTTGTTTTTCTACTGTTTTGTTTATTAAGCCGTGTTAGGTCACATGACAAACAGGAAATACTAAGTGCCAAAATAGGGTTATTTGCAGATGTGATCAAACAAGCTTTAGTTCTTTAATTGTTTTTTTTTAAATTTGGTGTGTGTGTTTAAATGCCATACTGTATCATGTCAGAAGCAAACAAAAGCCAAAATAATATATCAGCATGAAAGATCACAGGAGTTTTTCTTCTTAAAACTTTTTTCATGATTTTTAACTTCTTTTTTTAGCACTTTAATAAAAAAGTTTTAAGCCATAAATGTAACTGATTTTCTTTGACACTTCTTTTTTTTTCTCTTATATTATTGTGTAAAAAAATAAAAAATAAAAATAAACAGAAAATAAAGAAGTGAAAGAAGGGAAAAAAAAATAATAATTAGAACAAATATATTAAAACAAACTAAATACCACTAAACAAATACTAATTCATTCTTAAATATAAAATGTGTGAGTCTGCATGTGTATGTGTAAGTGTGTGTGTGTGTGTGTCTTTAAATTTTATTTAGGTATAAAAGAAAAATAATTACATATCATTCATCACACAATTTTTTGTGCATCCTTCTCATTGTTTACCACAATCAAACTCTGAATTGCCTTCACAGATACACAAGAAATTAAAATGTAATTGCTAGTCTGACCATATCAATACATTTGAAACCAATACTCGTAGAACAGAAAAGTGCAAAACTCCTTCAACAAACAGACAAGGGAAATAACAAAGACGCAGACTGTCATTTGTAAAATTCTTTAAGTCTTTGCGGATATCCCGTAAATCCTTGTATGTCTATAATTTATACGATTCCTGGGTTTTTGTCAGTATTCTGTGTTGTTAAGACATACAGTGTGCATGTTATGTTAGAAATTTTGAGATAAAGTTTTCAGATATACTGTGTGTTAAAAGAGGAAAGAAAAAAAAAATTGTCAATAAAAGAAATTTTAACTTAAATGCTCGAATATTAGAATGAGAAAAGTGAATTAACATGTAAGTACACTTAGAATTAAAGAAAGAAAGAAAAAAAATTAAAAAAGAGAAGAAGCAAAGAACTTCTCTTGAATCAACAGCCATACTCAAGAAAACTTATTAAAAATGTTTCTTTATAAATATATATTTATATCTTGTTTCAAATGTAATAACAATAGCAGTGGTTGTAGTGCTAGTAGTAATATTAGCAGAGTAGTTTTAGCAGCAGCAGCAGCAGTAGTAGTGGTGGTAGTAGTAGTAATAATAATAATAATAATAATAATAATAATAATAATAATAATAATAATACTAATAGGTAAAAAACATAAAGAAAAACAAAGCACACATGAACAAACAAGACCACAGTTCTGCTATGGTTAATGGTTTCTGTTATTGTTGCCAGTGCTAGTAAGTTGTTTACTAGAAACAGCTATTATTGTGAGCCCTGAAAATGGGTTTCAGGCTGATGAAACTTTAAATGTACTATCAGACTAATAAATAATGTAGTAACCAAATTACAGCAGTCACGTGAAACCAATGAAGTGGATACATAAAGTGTAGGTTGTAAGAAATTGACAAATAAATTGTTATTGATTCTGAACCACTCAAATAGACATTCGTTCCATTTATTCTCTCTCTCTCTCTCTCTCTCTCTATCTCCTTTTCTCTCTCAGTCTCCTTTTCATCTCTATTTATCTATATCTCTTTCTCAATCTGTGTCATTTTCTTTCTATCTTTAGTCAAATTTTTTTCTATTTATTTTTATTTCTACCTTTTATTTATTCTTTTTTATCTTTATTTTATTTTTCAATCTATCATTGTTTTATCTCTCAAACTTTATACATATATAACAATTATTTTTCACATCAAAACAAACACTCTGAAACTTATAAACCATATATAGAGTACATGCAATAGAAATAAACTAAATATATGAACACATACATTTACTTATAAAGCCATATATACATTCATGAACATTCATACTCATTCTTGCATAAACTATACACAGATATGTACAAAAACTCAAACATTCACAACCACATAAACCCTAACATAAACACATATACACATTTAAACTTTTTCTATCTCTCTTTTTCTCACACACAACACCACACACGTAAACCTGTAAAAAAACCACACACACCGAAACATATTTTCAAACAGAATCAAAACCATTGAACCAATTCTTTATTATTTAAATTTTTTTTTAAAGAAAAGGAAAGAAGAAAACAAAAAAAAGAAAGTAAAACTCCACCCAATCCATCCTTTGAAAACATTTCTTTTTGACAACAAATACAACTTTACTTGAGCACACACACACACACACACACACACACACACACACACTTAAACTCAGATCCAAGTTCTGACGTACACAGCTTTTATTAATCTAACAACTCTACAATGGCTGGTTGCGAAGGACTTTGGACAGTGACGTGCAAACTAGTTCTGAGTAAACAGGTGAAGTAAACAAGTCACTGATAGATTAATTAACCTGAACACCAGAGCTCAGGTAACCTTCCAGTACAATTCCTCAAACATTAATCACCACAGAGAAAAAAAAAGAAGAAATAAATAATAAAGGTAACCTAAGAAATGGGGAAAGAAATTTATATTATTAAAAAACGTGTACAATTTCTACAGATATTAAGTCTGTGATTTTCTTATGCAAATGGATAGTATTACAGAATAACACAGGACAGAAAAGTTTCCACTCCCGTTATCCAAAAATTGCAGTTTCACATAAAAGAGAGAGAATGTCTTTTGTTAAGCTCTTTTGAACTGTAACACTTATGGAAAACACCCAGATAAAACTGCATGATGAAAGAAACAGGCTTTTTATCCGCTGGTAGTTATATTACATCATGTCTGTACCCTAAAAATTTAAAGCTGAGTTTTACTGAAAGATGAAAGTAGTTGCATTATGCCGTCTACTTAACTAAGTTCTTGTTGTAAAAATTCAAACTATTAAAGATATTTTAGTACCAGCATTAAAAATTTAAACTATAAGAGACCTGACAGATGAAAATAGTATATGTCATCTACTTAACCACATTCTTTAGGTAAAAATTCGAATTATAATAAATAACTTTTAAAGATTTGATGATGTTTGTTGTATTTTTATGTTCCTGCCCTAAAAAATGTGCAGTACGAATTTTATGAAAGATAAAGTAGTTAGGTTATATCATGTTGGTTACTGTGGTAACACTATTTTACTTGTAGTGATAATGAATGATCACACAAATAATATACATTGTCAGATTATACTTTTACTGTTTTCAAATAAAAATAATTTCAAAAAACAGATAGTCCTAACTTTATAATATTAATGAATATATAAAACTGTATGTTATTATATTTATGAATTTAATAACTTTTACTACAACAATTATATATTACAATATTAATTACTTTATGTAATATTCTATAAAATTTTGACTTTAATCATAAAAATTTTAAAAGTTGTTTAAAAATTTAATATTTTATTAATTTATTCATGTTTAAAGGAAACTGTACATTATAATAATTA
>CM022671.1:18179455-18281955 GCA_012295275.1 Chrysomallon squamiferum
AACACAATGAAACAAACAAACAATAGCCCGTGGAATAAAAACAAACAACCCAAAACATCCAAAAACTGTGTGTAAACCCCCCCAATAAAGATTATATGACTTTTGTTTTCAATGAAAAAAGTTTTAATTTAAAAAAAAAAAAAAAAAAAATGGCACCTGAAAACATCTGCTGAGTCAAAAATGGACGAAATCTGTGATCTATTGACCAAATTTTAATAAACATTTATAAGAGGCAAATGCTTGAAAATCATCACAAAGAGACAGAGACAGAGAAAGAAAAAAAGTCTAAAAATCATCAAACCATGGGAACCAGTGAAGCACGTGAGCAATGGATTTCCACTTTTGACAAGAAACCATTGTTGTATTTGTCAGGGGCATAACAAAGGAAGAACATACAAACTGCTGTCACATGACACAAGCACCATGGGTCAAAGAGTCACATGGCAGGGGTGACAACTCTGCAGTCCACTCATTATACCTCTGATTTTCAGTTCCAGACAAAGCTGTGAAAAGTTTATTGTTCTTGCTTTTGATTCATCTGTGACAGCAGGCAGGTGGAGAATCAGAATTCTGCTAATGATACTACAGTAATAAACTCTGACAAGCCACTTAAATATTGTCAGTTAGAAATATTAATATTTAAGTTCTGTAATGTAGGACAATACTGAATTTAATTTAGAAAGTATATGTAACTACTTTAGTAAAAGTTTACATATATTTTACATATATTTTCATGGAATTTTTATTTATTTTTTTAATTATAATTGACATTAATCTTTGCTAATAACAAAGTATGACAATAAAATAACTAACTTTGAGGGAAGGATGTCTATGGCTCACCATTCTGTACTATTTCATTATTTAACTTTGTTTGAAGAAATGTAAAGAGCAATAACAACTGAGGAACCCATGTACATCAAATATATTTATTTAAATTTTTTTTTTTTAAGTCTGTTTGTTTTATAAACACACAATGTACATTACTCTTTTAGGAGAGGTTTTTGGGGCGTGTTTTTGTTGTTGTTGTTTGTTAATGACATTTCTTTTTGTGAGGTTTTAAAAAATGACAAAAATATTATATCGTCTTCATACTTTATCATTAGTAAAGGTTAATTATCAATTATTTTAAAATAGTTTGTACTGTTTATTACATTTTATTTCATTATTATTTTAATCTTTTTTATTATCATTGTTATACTTTATTAAGAGTGAAAGTTGACTGTAGTTTTTAAACCTTTTATTATTATTTTATCATTTTATTACTGCCTGTTATACTTTATTAAAGGTAAACATCGATTTCTGTTTTTATGTTTTTTTAAATTTATTATAATTTAATATCATTTTATTATCTTAAATTATTTTACTATTAGCAGACATTATTAAACTTATTTTCTATTTAATTACTTTCATCTTTTTACTTTTTTATTTATATTTCATCGATAGTTTATTTATCATTATATTATATAATTTTAAATTATTTTTTATTGTTTGATAACATTATGCTCATCAAATCTTTTATGAGTAGACTTTATTTTTATTCTTTCTACATAATTATTTTATTTCCCTACAATTTATTATTTATATTACATTATATATATATATATATATATTATATATATTTGTTTATTTATTTATTTTTCAATTTATTCATTTATTATTGGTTTATTTTATTTTATTTTATTTTATTTTATTTATTTTTTTTTTTTTTTTCATAATCTTACATTTCTCCAGAGTACATTTCATTCTATTAGTTCTAAGTAAGTGCTGTTTTTGTTTTCAACATTTTTACTGATTTTACTGATAATATACATCAACAAATACAGTCAGGTTTTTGTACTCGTAGGCAATAAATATATTTCACTAGAAGATTCATTTAATAGATAATGTCATATGGCATGTCTTTTTTCTTTAGATTATATGTCAGTGACTGAAAACCAGAGGACATTAATGTTGTTTGTTTTGTTTGTTTTTCTGTTGTTTTTATTGGGTTTTGTTGTTGTTGTTGTTGTTGTTTATTTATTAACAGTATTGTTAAATTCATACAGCTGAAAAATCAATTCAACCTTAATTTGTTTTTTTTTGTTATTAATTTTGAAATGTATCCAAAATATAATTATTTCAGTTTGTGTGTGCATCTGTAGTTTCATAGCTCTATTTTGGAAAAGAAGCTAACATAGAACATCTCAAATATATGTTTTTGTTGTTGTTTGTGCATCAACATTTTTGCATCTTTGTTTTTAAAAAGAAAATAACATGCAGCAAGATATTTTTATGACAACAAAACATCTTCAGGGAGCATGATACGGCAAGAAAGAAGTTCAAAGTCTGACAAGAAGCTAATGAGCTCTGGGCTAATTGAGATCAAGGCTCTTACTGTCCAAAAGACTTCCATTATCTCAAGAAGAATTGTTTTTTTAACAGAGGTATTTCTCTTTATGACATTCAGAAGTCTCAAGATTTTCAGATTTTGTATCTCTTAAACTTCTTGCTGTTGGGGTTTTTGAAAGAACGTCCAACAATATAACCAAAGCCTGTTCTTTTGGAGATATATGGAATGATGTGTCTAAATTAATGAACACTTTACGACATAAGAGAATTTACAAAAATAACACTTGAGTGTGGAAGATCTGAGAGTGAAGCTGCTGAGAATTGGTGAAGAAAATGATTTAATGAAGGAAATTGTTTTCTTTTTATGTGTGTGAGGCCAAAAAAGCACAGAAAAATTTGAACAATTTGTAATGTAAAATAATAACAACAACAAAAACAGTAATAAAAAGTATACAATAATAACTGGCCCAAAAACAACTAGTGATAACAATAGTAATAACAATAAAAACTATAACAACAGTAATAATCATAATAATAACAAGGAGAATAATAGTTTATAGAATACTACTAAGGTTAAAATGTTTTAATTCATTTTGTTAATTTTACTTCAAAAACGTTTCACAATTCAAAATAAGACCACAAGCAGTTAAAATTTCTGACTATCCAGAATGCAACTTCACTTCTCTTTTTTTTTTTTTTTTTTTTTTTCCCCTCCTCTGTGGCTTTGACAGAAATAAATGATCACATCCTCCAAACCAGGAATTGTCACATTCCCAATTTGTAATACAAGGAAGTTGGCAGATAAAGCTGTAAAAGGTTAATATTTGATTTCGTCACACAAACACACACAACACACACACACACACACACACACACACACACACACACACACACACACACACACACACACACAGCTTGCCAAGCTGTGGTTTAGGTCAATGAAAGTAAACAATAACCTTCGCCCAAGGAACAAACAGGCGTACACCTGATGTAATCGAAATCTTAATCCGAGATCAAGGTACACATAAAATCTCAGGTATTGGTGGCATGTTGCTTTTTCAAAGAAGAACAATAACCTTAAATGATTTCTTTTCTTTCTTTTTTTTTTACAAAAGAGGGAGAGGGAGGAAAAGGGGGAAGGGAGGATACTAAAATAAAAAGCAAAGAAATCCTGGATATTCGAACAAGTCTGATACTGTTTTAATGAACTCGGAGACCTCGAGTTTGTTGCAGTTCATATTAGGTGGAAATGTTTATCTTCAGATGTTTACCTTTGTTAGAGAACAAACACAGAAGTCAACTGTGAGATACACTGAGAAATAGTTTACCTTCACACAACTTTCCTTTCCGGAAATTATAACTGTATTTATTGTATGATACAATGACACTCTGTGTTTTAGGTCTGTTTGGTAAATTTCATTTAGAAAATTATAAATAAATAAATAAATAAATAAATAAATGATTATGATGATGATAATAACAACACCAACAATAACAATAATAATGATAGTGATAATATTAATGATGGCAATGATAATAAAATACAAAAGATAAATTAAAATATAAAATATATTTTGAGTTATGATAACCATTAGGGAAATGATGATTACTTTTTTCATCCATCAGCTGTTATTTATCCAATGACAACTGTAATAAGAATTTTGACAGTTCAGCAAAAACAGTAAAAATTGATATAGTGCTGTTGATACATAATCAAATGGCACAAAATGAAACTGGAAAATGTCAAAAAAGCAAATAAAATTAAGGATACAGGTTGAGAATCCTTTATTTAAATTGCCTGGGATTGGATTTGTTTCAAATTCTGGAATATAATGAAACAGTCCAAGAACAGGATCTAAATCTAAATATGAATTCCATTTATGTTTCATGTAGAGCTTATACAAAGAGTCTGCAGGATTTCTTATACAAAATATTTAATAATTTTGTACATGAAGTGAAGTTTCTGGATTCAAAACAGTCTGAAAACTGTTAGATATTACTGATTTTGCTGTTTAGAGGTTTTTTAAATTTCAGAATTTTATAATTTTCTTGAAAATATGTTGTAGTTATATTAAAAAAAAAAATAGACATCATTGTTGGAAAAAATCTTTCTTTATATTTTAATTTTTGTGTTATTTATTATAGAGAATGAATGAATAAAAATCTGAACTTTTTAAGAAAAGGAAAATCACATTTCTCTTTCTTGTTTTTCTCTCTTTCTTTTTTTTTTTTTTTTTTTTCTTTTTTGTTTGCTTTATTTTACTTCATATATGGAGTAATGTTTTAATTTTATTTGTTTAGTTTTTCTGTTTGTTTGGTTGTTTTGTAGTTTTATATTTATTGTTTGTTTTGTTTTGAAATCTTTCCATTATGGCTGAGCTTTTTAAATTTCTTTTAAAGTTTTTTTTTTAGGTGGTATTTATATATCACTAACTTTAAAAAAAATTGTAACCATAACAATAAATAATTAACAACCATCACTTCTGTTTTAATTTTCTTTTTTATAGCTGTATTTATTTATCACTAACTTTAAAACATTTAACAACCATCACATCTGTTTCTGCATACCGTGATAATTAACTTATTTACTTTTCTTTACCATCATTAGCCAAGCTTTTCAGACCATAATCAACACATCATTTAAAAACTTAAAACAGACAAAATGTCTACCTTGGGAGGTGGCAGACATGAGAACAAAGAGTGCCACCTGGTGATAAGTAGTTATATCAGGGTAGGTAATATTAGTTAACAGATTGTGTCAATATGTATCTAACACCAGTATACTTTCTGTACAACCAGTTACCATTTGAGTATCAGATAATATTGTAAGTTACATAATACAGCGAAACTTCATCTGTGAACAGAAACTAGTTAACATTTGCGGATAGGATAATATTACCAGTACAAGTTAGGTAACAGACAGAATTTCATCTGTGAAGAACAACTAGTTTTACATTTGTGCATAAGATATATAACACATATATTAGGTAACAGTATCTGGGGAGGGTATGTTGTTACATCACTAACTTTGATGTGTTGATTAGAATATAGTACGTTTTGTTATAACATGATGTCAGAATGTTGCAAAATAAACATACAATGACATTATTACTTATTATTATAGTAATAAAAATCATACATTCCTGAACAAAAGTACTGTGGTACTACTAGTTTGTTATTGTAAAAATAATATTTTCACGAACAGAACTACTTTGATTTACTATTAGTTGCTATGATAACCAAAGTAATATAAAATTAATATTTTACTTTTATGAAGAAATGTGATCAGAAAATACATTAATAATTATTTTAGAAGCAAAGTTTGTCTAAAAATAATATTGTGATTAATTTCATATTAACTGAAACATTTTAAAATACTATTTTAACCACAAGATGCATTAGTTATTAGTATAGAAACCAAAGTATCATAAAATTATTTTATTTTTATGAAGAAATATACTAATATCCAAATATTATTTTAGTTTTAATTTTCATGGACAAATTTACATTGCTTATTATTACAGAATTTGAGATAACTACTTTATTTGAATGAAAGATATGAAAGAAACAATAGTAAGAGTCTAAAAATAAAATACTTTACCAGAGTAAAACTATTGTTTTTTGTCTTGAAAAATTTGAAACTGAATCTGGATTAGAAAAAAAAGGTTTATATTGAAATCTTACTTTAAACAAATATTTATTATCAATTATCTTTAAATTAAAACAAAACATTAATCTTAAACTGCCTACAAAAAAAAAAAAAAAAAAAATCCAAATTGATTATGAAAAAAAAAAACACATTACTCTTAGCAAAAACAAACAAAAAACAATAATTTGTTAAATAAATTTTAAAAAGAGCGAGAAAGAATCTATAAAACTTTGGAAGACATTTATCTAAACCTTTATAGGCTTAATTTAACAAGGCTGTTATTTTATTGATTATGGTGAACTGACATCACTAGGAATGTTTTTTTTTTTATTAAACTCATTACTCTTAGATTTAATGATCAAAAATATAAAAAACTTGGACATTAATAATCAAATTCTAATTAAAAGTAGCAAAAAAAAAAAAAAAAAAAAAAGATTAATAATTTCTAACACTGAAATAATTAATCTGGCTGCCACAAATACATAAATCATGATTAACTGTACAAATAATGAAACATATGCACACACCAAAAAAAATTAAAATAATAACAACAACAACAACAACAATAATTGCAGAGAGAGAGAGAGAGAGGACCTTATAACTCTTGTGCAGAAACATAACCTTAAGAGGATTTTAATATTTAAAGAGTGTATATGATAATATCTGCAAGGTATGTAATATATTATTTAAATGATGTGAAAGCAAAAAAGTCAGTTGTGGTTTGCATGTACTTTACCAGAAATAAAGATGATACAATGTTCATATGATATCCACAAAGAATTCTGTAAGAAGTATTTTAAAATTTAAAAAGTCTGTATTTGCTTTGTAATACAAGATAAAATAGTTTGGCTTTCACAACATAAATAAAATAAAAAAAAATAAAATAAATAATAAAAACCTACAAAATATAAATAAATAAAATAATATTTTCAAAATTTTAAAAATGTATTTTTAAGTTAATTCATATCTATATTCATTAATAAATAAATAAATAAATAAATAAATAAATAAAGCATTCAGATATATAAAATTACAATGTTCAAAAGCTCTCATTTATAAAGTTAATCAGTTCAGCATTGCATTCATTAATATATAAAATTAAAATGCAAACATTTAAACCAAATAATTAATGTATACATTCTGAAGCAATATTTTACTGTTCTCAGTGAAATGAGTTCAAAATTTAGATCCTATGGTTGACTTTAAGAAAAAAAAAAAAAAAAAAAAATAAAATAAAATAAAATAAAATAAAATTTAAATAAAAAAAAAAAAAAATAAATTAAAAAAACTGAAAAATTAAATAAAATTAAATAAAACAATAAATTTTAATTTTATTTTTAAACAAAAATTTAAATTTTAAATTAAATAAATAAATAAATTAAACTGACAGTGTTTAGAAATAATTTAACTTTGAAAAGATTCCTTTCTTTCCTTTCTTTATTTAATTAATTGATTATTTTACTTAATTTATTTCTTTAAAGATGTCATCTTTAGCATGACAGAATTTCTAGGTTTTTTTTCTGAATGACACATTTGTTTGAGCTTACACATTTTGCAGTGCACCACAGCCATTTGGCTTTTATGTCTTTTTTGACAGTTAACATCACAATATAAATGAGTTCCTATATTTCATTAATAAATATCACATTACCTATTAGCCTGTTAATAAATCTATAGTCATAATAATAATAATAAATAAAATATTTAAAAAAAATTAAAAAAACATCTGCAATTCAAAATAAAACTATTATTTTATTTATTTTTTTATATATTTTTTTTCCCTTGTGGAATTTATTTTTGATTAATGTGTTGCCTGTCTAGATAAGCAAAATTTATGTTTGGTGAATTTGAAAGACAAAATGGCATGAAATCACATGAAAACAAGCAATTTATATTTTTGTTCTAGAAAGTAAAAATAATTGTTTTACAGATAATGTGCAGGTGAAACAAAGGGCACGATCATGGGAAAACAAGCAGAAATCAGTGCTCTTTGTTCAAAATCCTTAAACATCAACTACAGACATTAATACCTAGATGCCACTAATATTCAAAAACCACTAATATCCAAATATTGTTAATATTCAAATAGTACTAATAACCAAACACTACTAGTATCAAAATGCCAGTACTATCCAAATACCGCTGATACTGAAATATCACTAAAATTAAAATACCACTGATCGTATTGTCACTAACATCCAAACACCAGTAACACTGAAATACAGCTAATATCCACCATTCATTTAAAATGTATACACAGAAAAAATATAGCATTTGTTATAATTTTCGTATACATATTTAGCAATAATAATAATTTTTGGAAGTAAAAATAAAAGTAAAATCTTAAAAAATAAATAAATAAAATAATAATTAAGTTAAAAAAAAAAAAAAAAAGAAAAAAAAAGAAAAAAAAAAAAAGAAAAAGGATTAACAAAAGATATGGTTAAAAAAAAATAATAATAAATTGAAATCATGATTCAGGAGACATTCTTGAAAATTAATTTCAAGTAATTTTGCCAAAGTCACAAAAAGAAATGAAAAAATAAGGGAAAAAAAAGAGAAGAAAAATGCAAAAGAAAAATTGGTTTTCCTGTTTAATTATATCATGGAAGGATGGAGAAACTAATTTGATTGCTCCCAGCTTTAATGGATATTGAACATTTAAGACCTGTAAGGGTTAAATCATTTGTAATTATTGATTGAATAGACTACGCTTAATCAGATTAAATAACAGTATCACAATATTAATTAGATTAAATAATAGTATTAATCAGTTTCCAGTTATATAAACATTAAGTTTAAAATAACAATAGGCCTGTTAGTTTTGGTACAATAAGCAACAGCTGAAAAAATAAATTAAAAAATTAAAAAAATGAATATTTGTAGATAATATATACTGAAAACACTTTTTATTTTCTGTACTCAATTCTGTACATGAAATAATTCTAAAATGATGATTCTGTTATTTTCTGTACCATTTTTTTTTTTTTTTTTTTAACACAGAGCACTAACCAAAAACACTAGCAGAGCAATTTTATTTTATTATTAGAAGAAGTAATGGTTGTTTGAATAAGCTTTTGTATTATATTTTCTTTACTACAAGCAAACATGAAAAAAACTACAAATATTAAATGTAGAGGTAATTTTCTGTATTGTATGTAACAGGTAGAAACATATTATTAACATGCAAGCATTTTATCTCAAACTACATTGTGCTTCATTCTTTTGTCTTGGCCATTTTTCATCCAGCTAATATTTTTATTTCTTGATGGGTCAAAAAAAAAAAAAATAATAATAATAATAATAAATACGAGTATTTTTCTTCAGACTCAATTTGGCTAATATTTCGATATTCAGCTCTTTTTCTTGTATTTGTTATTTTGAACAGAAGACGTGGTAATAAGAAAAACAAGTAAAAAAAAAATAATAATAAATTAAAAAAATGTGCCCACTTTGCTTCAGATTAGATCTGGCTAATTCATTTTTTTTTTTTTTTTTTTGGCTACAGATATTATTAATGGCGTGCAAGACCCGAGGGGAGAAAGAAAGAGAGATTTGAGAGAGAAATTACCGTGGGAACTCTAATCAGAAGTGATCCACTGAGTCACAGGACACCACAGCAGATGCACCATTTCAGATTGCAAAGTATCGATTTAAGCAATCTTGCACTGATAACTGCAGCCGATGATGTGTGTGACTCAGCGGGCGGTGTGCACGTAGCCGCTGTCAGGCCTAATGCCTCTCATTAACGAGAAGTGAGAAAAGAAGCAGATTACTGCCACTTTGCACTTCACTTTTGATGACATCAAAGCTTTTCCAGCATCGTCGTCTAATTTCTGGGCAGCAGCGTAGTGTCTGTTACAAGGCTCTAATGATCATGTTGATCGATCAGTCCAAAAAAAAAAAAAGATTTTTACATCCGCCGAATGCTCTGGCATAGACATACAAAGCATTCTCAAGTTATCTGTCCACTGCTGTGTTGTTAGTATGTTAGAGAATTACTTTCAGGTAAGAGACGATCAGTGTTAGTATGTTACATTATTTGTCTAAAAAAGGTGTTATTGTTAGTATGTTAGTGAATGATGGATACAGCAGGATATGGATGTTAGTATGTTAGAGAATTACTTTCAGGTAAGAGACGATCACTGTTAGTATGTTACATTACTTAGTCTAAAAAAGGTGTTATTGTTAGTATGTTAGTGAATGATGGATAGAGCAGGAAATGGATGTTAGTATGTTAGAGAATTACTTTCAGGTAAGAGACGATCAGTGTTAGTACGTTATATTACTTTGTCCTACAAAGGTGTTATTGTTAGTATGTTAGTGAATGACTAATAGAGCAGGGTATGGATGTTAATATGTTAGATAACTGAAATAAGACAGGACTAATGTTAGTATGTTAGAGAATTACTTTGACAGGACAGAAGATGAACATGTGTATGTTATATTACATTGACAAAGGGGGGAGTTAGAGTTAGTATGTTAGATTACCTTGAAAGAAGAAAGTGCAGGAAGATGACTGACAGAAAAGAGTGACGTTAGTATGTTTTATTATTTTTACAGTTGAGTGTTAGTATGTTAGAAGATTACTTTGATGGAAGAAATGATATGTTAGATTTCTTTGAAAGAAAAGCAGGTTAGCAGTAGTATGTAAAACGTCAACTGTCACATCACATATCAGAACATGAGACTGGCTGGTCATTTATCTTCTCAGTTATTTGTGAGAAAGTGCCTTTACCGAGATTTGATCATCATATCTACCAGCCATCAGACTGAAAGCTACGCATGAGTGTAACTGGGGCCATAAAAACCGTGATAATTGTAACAAGATGCAGGACCACGTGAGTTAAATTAGTGCCAGAGAAAGTCAGTTAAATTTCCTATCATAGTTGCTACACTAGTTTTAAACGAACTATGAGGAAACAGCCTATTTTGTAGTGTCAGATTTACAAAGAATATCACAATGCAGTATTACTCAATGAGCAATAGCAAAGAAATAGGTTAAATGTAACTTCATATTATTGTTGCATCAGATTATTTTGGGTGTCACAAACTGAAATAGAAATTTGTGGGATTATGACATTTGGCAGTAAATTTGTAAATGATTATTGAATATTATTTTATTGTTTGCTGTTGTTTTTTTTTTTACTTAGAACAGTTATCAGTTTTATTTCAACTTTACTATATATATATACATGTATATATATATATAAATTCTTAAGATTTTTATTTTAAACCTTCAAAATGGAATTTCACCGCTCTGTAAAAGTATTTAACTTCATTACAAATTGACATAATCTAAAATTTAAACTGATAAGTAATGATACTGACATATTAAAAAAAATATTTTCTTCTTTTGAAATTTATAGTTAAACAAAAGAATAATCAGCCAAGAACTTTTAACCTTTCTTTAAGCAACTAACTTTAAGACAGTGCAGTGTTTTCTGCACATCTGAAATGTCAGAACCGAGACTCCATTATGACACAATCAAGGCTAGGTGTAAACCCTGTTCAAAGCTACAGCAGAAATAGATGGTATCATACTGGTTAGATGAAAACATGCTATGTTACAGAGGTGTTATACTGTAAACTCAATGTACTGTTTAGAGCAAGTCAAAATGATTACCACACTGTATCAGTGACTTAAGCCTAGTACAGACATCAAGAGGGGTTGAGTAAAGAAGATTGCAAAATATTTCCTCCTTTTCACCTCACTCCTCCCCATCTGCACTGAAGCAGAGATCATCTCATAACACCCTCCTCCCTGATTACACTTAAAGCAGAGACAGCTAATTCACGACCACTCCCTGTTTGCACTCAGGTACAGTCTCTGGGAACCAACACTTGTTAATACTGAAAACTTCAGAGATCAAGGATGTCAAATAATTTAGTTTTATTTTTCTTATTATTCAGAATGAAACAAAGGCCTGATTCTCAAACACTGAAAACTGCACCTCCTGTTGTCACACCGTCTGCACTACACCTACTGTGCTGACAGCATCGTGCACAGCAACTCCCACAGTGTCAACAAATGTTCAGACTTTCGTCCTGCTTTGGTCAAATGATGAATGATCACTGTAAGACGGAAAACAAAATTTTCATTTGGCAGCAGAGACAAAAACTTCAGTCTGCTGGTGATGTCAAGATTCACAAATAACAAAAGAAGAAAGGGAAAAAGGAAAACAATGGTAAAAAAAAAAAAAAAAAAAATAAAAAAAAATATGAATGACAATGCAATTATCAACCAGTTTGATCATGTTGTCTTTTGCTTTAAGGTTCTTTGTGTTATAAAGAACAATATTGACAAGATGGTGTAGGCAAATAAATCAAACTGTGACTGAGTAAATACGTGTGCTGTAGCACACAATATGCTGCACACCACTCCCTGTACGCTAGCAACACAAATAAGCTATTTATTTTAAAATTATACCACCAAAACCAACAAATGTGATATTTTTTAAACACGCTGAACACATTCAGAGTAATGTATAAGTATTTTTTGTGAAAGCTTCAAAAATAACACTACAAACATTTTCAAAGTAATGTATAAATACTTCTTTCCGAAAGCTTGTGAAAATAAAGAGTATGAATGTTTTCAGAGTAGTATATCAAAATAAAGTTTTCTCAAAAAGACTTCCAAAAGAAATATTACCTCCTGAAAAACAATTAGAAAAGCCTACAAAAAACTCCTCAGTGCATGTTTTTAAGTTCAAAACCCCAATCTATAAATTTAATGGATATTTTCCTAAAGTCTAAAATCAATTTCTTTGTAATTAGAAATAACAGTCTTTCTTTCTTTTTTTCTTCTTCTTATTTATTTCTTTTCAAATACTAACATTTTGTTGGGGGGGGTCTTTTTAAATTTTAAAAAGCCCAAAAATGAAATGAAGAATACCTGCCTTTACATACATACTGATATTGCTGTCATTTTCATTATTATTATTATTATTATTATTATTATTATTATTATTATTATTATTATTATTATTATTATTATTATTATTAATACATGAAATAATTTAAAAGAAAATGTTTTTCTTGCTTCTTTTTTTTCTTTTTTTAAATCTTTTTTTTCTCATTCTCAACAACAAAATATTTCATGAAAACTGAAAATAATATACTGAATAGGTTTTACAAATTCATATAAGTGAAAAAAATAAATTAAATTTTACTAATAAAGAATACTTTAAATAAAAAAAATAATAATGCCTTGACTTTGAAATTAACAGGATTATAGATTTCTTCAACTATACAAATTACAACAAAAAATAATATTAATAAAATTAAAAAAAATAAAAAAATAAAAAAATTGAAATAGAGGATGATAAGAAAAGAAAAGAATAAAATGGAATGATGACAAAAAAGGAAAAAATGACAGCAAACATTAAATATTTAATTTAAGATTTGTCATTTTTAAAAATTAAAAAAAGAAAAGAAAATTAATTTTAAAAAAATTAAGCTTTGACATGTAAATAATATGATTACAGAAATATTTTCCGAGATCAAATGAAAATTTAAAATTTTAAAAAATAAAAAAAAATTTAAAAAATAAAAATAATGAACAAACAAAAAATACCAGGTGTAATAAGGCATCATGCTGGAATGCTTTTAACACAGATAAACAGATACATTTTTTCTGTAAATAAAATTATTTTAATTTAAAAAAATAATAAAAATACTAAAAATTTTAAAAATGAAGAACAAAAAAAAAAAGAGAGTGAAATTTCACAATGAATGTAATAATTTTACAAAGATAATAAAATTTTGTAACTTTCCGTTGATGAATTTTTATAAAACTAAAGGAAAAAATATCAGAGTAGATTTTAAAATTAATCTGAATTTGAATAAATAAAAAAGAAAAAGAATCAAGCTCTATTATTATTATTATTATTATTATTATTATTATTATAAATGGTAGGTTGGAGGGGTAGAAAATCATTCATTTGTAGAGCCTCCTTTTGATCATTAATTTAGTCTCAGCCTATACTGGTTTTCATTTTTATTATTATTATTGTGTTATTATTATTATAATGTGTGTGTGTGTGTAGGGGGTGTTCATTTTTAATCTTTTTTTAAATATTTATTTTAACCCTGAGTATTTTTTTCGGATTGTTTGATGCTGGCTATTTTTCACTGTTTGTGTTCTCATTTTTTATTTGTTTATTAATTAATTAATTAATTTATTTTATTTTACTACTTCTACTATCTGTTTTTATATATATATATATATATATTAATAAATATCAATTATCTTTTTTCATTTTCTTTAACAAAAAATTTTGAAATGACTTTTTTTTTTTTAAATTATTATTCTGTCACTAAGGCATTTTGAACTCTTCTCAACTACAATAATTTGAACTGACATTTTTATTACTGACTTCACATCTCCTGAAATAAAACTGTGTAGATTGACATTGCTATCAACTCCAGGATAAACTCTGCCCATCAAACATTTATCAGCTTATGGCAAAAGAGTTCTGCACCTTGACAAGCATGCACCACTGGCAGCCATTAGACTGTCAGGAAGATAATTCAGAGATGTCATCAGCTCTTTGTTTCCTCTGCCTGGCAAACAGCCCACAGCAATGCTGGACTGACATACAATTATGATGAAGCACTAAGGTAATCTGCCTGAAGGGGGCGCTGCTAGACCTTTATATCATATAGGAAAACCCCATAAATACAAGTTCAACCATGACAAGTTGATTAATCTTTTTTTTTTTTTTTTTGCTTATCTGATGAAAATAGAACTATGCTCATGATTTTTTTTTTTTTTTTTTTTTTTTTTTACATAATATAAATAAAATGGTATTAAATTAAATTAAATGAATAATAAATAAATAAAATTATATATATATATTTCAACAAAAAATATAAAGGAAAGTAAAAATGAAATAGAATTGAAATAAATGAAATTTATTATTTATTTCTGGTATGGCATGTTTTATTGTATGTTAACAGCTGGTTGCTCATCATGTGTGAATCTATCTAAAATATGTAAAATTAATCAAAATAAATTTAATCAGACTGACAGAAAACTAAATTATTGCCCCCTAAAAAATTTTGAATAAAGATTAATTTAAATATATTTAAGAATGCAGAATGTTTTATTAACATTAATGTAAAAGCTTGTTGGCTACTATGACAGAACCTCTACAGTATTTTAAATGGAACTATAACAAGAGACAGAATTACGTAAATTCAAAAATTAAACAAAATTAAACAAAAGACTATCAATAAATAAATATTTAAATACCATTACTGCTACTACTACTACTACTAATAATAATAATAAAATGATGATGATGATGATAAAAATACTAATACTAATACTAATAATAATAATAATAATAATAATAATAATAAATAATAAAAATGAAATGATGATTATGACTGTAATAAATAAATAAATAAATAATACTAATAATAAAATGATGATGATGATTATAATAAACAAATAAATAAATAATAAAAATAATAACAACAATAATAATAATAATAATGATGACTGGGGTTTCATTAGTGTGTGAAAGTTTTTAATTATGAAAATTAATAAAACTCAACACATTTGTGGACTAGTATGATTTTATCAAATTCTGACAAATACAACAGCTGTTGGCTGTCAATAACTGACCTACAGAATTAATTTAGAACAAGTAAATAATAGAACAGGGGAAAAAATAGTTGAGTTATTAATGTTTGGGATTTTGTAATTTGATTTCTGGTGCAGTTTATTACATCCACACACTGAATCAATCTATCCAGACTGCTTACCTGGTCATCATAACAATCCAAATTTCCACAATATATTAAAACAGACTATAACTGTGACAGACAACGCCATGGTGATTTTTAAATTTTATTATTATTATTATTATTACTAATAATTGGTAAACTTTAAGAAATTTCTGATAATTATGAATATACTATATTCTGACTGACTCTAATTACCTTCATGTCAAACACAGTTTACTAATTTTTATAAAAAAATATACAGCATTATAACAGGGTGAGAGAAAACAAATCTGTGTCCAGAATTTTGTTTATTTAGGAAACTGGAAGAATTAACATGCAGCTGTTATATTTGTGACAACTCTTATTAAACATATACCTGGCCATCATAACAAACAGACTTTCCTGAATATATTAAAATAGACTATAACTGTTCAGAAAACAGGACTGTGATTCTCTTCATTTATTTATTTAATATTCTGAACTTTTGAAACTTTTGAAACTTTTGAAAATTACAAAAATAAACATTTATTATACAAGTTGTTACATTCAGACCAACTCTAATGATAAAGCTACTGGAAGATCTGATTGACTTTCACAACATATTAAAACAGACTATAACAGTTACAGAAAACAAGACGTGACTGTTTTTCTTTTCTTGTTTTTAAATGTCCCAAATTGTAAATTATGAAGAAGAAAAAAAGAAAAAAAAAAAAATAAGAAGGAAAAAAATATTTCTCCTACAATGATAAGACATCTGGCTATCCATCATAACAAACACGATTACCACGGTATTTTGGAATCAACTATAACAAAAATGACAGAAAGCAGACATAAACAAGTTTGTATTCATGAACTAGTATTTATGCCGTATATTACAGGCAGCAGTTAAAACACAGCCTATAACACTTCAAGAAAGAACACAGGATTTTAAAACGCATTCTGGCAGATCTAATTTTCAATACTTAAAAATGATTTCTTTATGTAACAGACAGAAAACAAACAAAAAGAAAGAGTGTAACCATAACCACTAATTATTTTTCCTATAATATCTTTTTAACATTTAATGTCTGGGTGAGAATGAAGTGAGTAAACAAAAATAAAAATGTGAAACAAGTTGTACCTTTTCCACCAAACAGTATGAATATACTAGTTTATTGATACTAAACAAATAATTAAGGATTGTGGAAGAATATAATGACAGAAAATTTTAAAACAATATACAAATGACTACAAATACTCCTAGTCCTTTTAACAACAAGTAACGGAAGAAGACATTTAAAAACAAGACTATGAATAATATATCATAGGGATTTTAACTATAGTCAGTTTCAAAACATATTTTATGTAACACCACATTAATAATTATTTGAACAAAACAAAAAGCACCAAAAGTCAATACAATTTAAAAACAGACTATATATCTGAACCATTTTCATTAAAAACAAAAACAAAACCCTCATAACAGGATCTACATTTTAAAAATAGACTATAAAGAAAGCCATTTTCTATTTGTAACAAAGGAAAACAAAAACAAAAAATTTATATTCTGTATATTAAAACAAAAGGAGAAATAAAATTCATTTATATATTTTCTTGAAATGTAGAGAAATCATTTCTAAAACAAACAAAAGAGAAAAACAGACTTAAAAATTATCTTAAATCTGAAACAAACTATATTTAACCCCCACATGCCTTTTTGGGTTAACAGTCTGGACAAAGTTTAGTAGGACCAGCCAGAAAGTAGTTCCTGCAGGTCAATTCATAATCAAAGTCATCAAATGGTCCATAGCATGACAAAATATCATTAACAGCAAACTGTATCTGATTATACTGTGTAAAAATGTACCAGTTGAACTCAGGCTATATTTCTTGTAATGTTAAGTAAAACAAATATGTCTGGTGTAAATAACACTTGAACTTCAATGTTTGTTTTCCTGTAGAGACAGATTTTGTAGTTAACTTATATATTTCTTTAACAGTGCCCAAGAACATAATTATTTTACTTTTCTTCATTTTATTTATTTTAAATTTATTTAAATTACTCTGTATTTTTCACATATTTAATTAATTATAAGGACATGATTTTACTTTTCTTTCTTTTTCAAAAAAACAAAACAAAAACATTTCTAAATAACTAGATTTAAGTAACATTCCATGTAATTATCAATACTTTGAAAACTATATCTTGTAATACTTTCCATTACTTCAACATAAACACATTGTAAAAAAAAAATTTAAAAAAAAAATTAAAAACATAAGCAATAACAGAAAAACCCACAATACTAAAAACCAAACTAATACAACAATAACAGCAAAATAATATTTTTGTTTGTTTCAAAATATAACTAACATTATTTGACAAAATCTAAATTTCCGACTGCTACCATTTCCCTTCAAACAAAAATTCTTTATTTGTACTGGCAGCCATGTTATTTTAAAAAAAAAACAACCAATGCATCACTTCCAGGTGACAGAAAAAACTAAAAAAAAAAAAACCCAACAGAACAGAAAAAAAACATTTTGTAGAAATCAATCTGCCTCAAGTTTTTCACAGCCTTGTTCAATTTCCCATCAAACTGTCTGCAGTTGTCAACCACAACAACCAAGCCCAGCCCATGTTTTTTTGCAGTTTTCTTAGAAATGTTAGCTTTTTACACTGATTAAAAAAGGGTAAAGGAAGGATAAAGACATAAAAGTGTGATGTATTAATAAAATAATAATAATAATAATAATAATAATAATAATAATAAATGATGATGATGATAAAATGTTTAAATAATAAAAAATGATATAAATTTATTTAAAAAAAGTATACCTGTACTTTGAAATGAGGGTCAAATAATTATCTGCCATATATATATAGAGAGAGAGAGAGAGAGAGAGAGAGAGAGAGAGAGTAAATGAAAGAAAAGAGAAATAGAAATGATATATTTTTAATTATTTTGTTTTGATACAGTTATGAGAAGAACAAAAAGAAGGTTTTCTTTGTTGTCGTTTTGAAGGTCAGTGTTGACAGAGGTGGTATTTTTATATATATGTGTGTGTGTGTGTTTTTGTGTTTTTTTGGTTGTTACTGAAAATAAATAAATAGTAAATGAAATGTTTTTCTTTTGTGCCAGAAGAAACATCAAAAACAAAAAATCCAATAATAATAATAATAATAATAATAATAATAAAAAAAAAACAATAAAAGCAATATAAATAAAAACAATAATAACAATAATAAAAAAAATTAATTAAAAACACAAAATAAATAAAAACAAATAAAATACAATTCTATTTTTAACTCTTTTCTTTTAAGGTTCTGATTTCATTTTTATTTGACATTAAAATCTCCATCAAGTATGTTTTTGCAGTCATCAATTTTTCAACAATTCTAATATTTCAATTCTGTTTAATAAAAAGTATTGAAATGTTTCATCTGTCGATACACCTACATCTGTCTCTCTGAAATAACATCACTGTTGTCCATTTAAAAAAACAATTAAATTAGGCTATAAATGTTACTTCAAAGAGAACATGTTACTAATACCATCTTTCAAACCACACACGTTGGCATAACAGAAAAAATAGGATGTTTACAAATATGTTTGTTAAGAAATTTATCATAACATTTATTTCAGTGATGTGATATGCAATCTACTAAAGGTAATGTTAGGATGGACAAAAAAAAAAAAAAAAAACCCAAAATGCACACTTACGCACAGAAAGGAGAAAAGGATCTGTTAAAAGTTCATACTACTATTCTTTTTGAATTATTAATTCCTGCACAGAAAAAAAAAAAAAAAAGAAAGAGTTGATATATAAATAACAGAAATAACAATTGTAGTAAACATAGTAGCAGTAGTAGTAGCAGTAACAATGATAGTGGTGTAGTAACAACAAAAGCAAAAACAATAGTAGAATACTATTAGTAGCAGTAGTAGTAGAAGCAGCAGTATTAAAATATTATTATTGTTATTATTAATGTTATGTTGCTAATATTAATATCAATATGTACTTTTGTTATTATATTAGTTACCATTGTTGTAGTTATTGTTATTACAGAAAAGCTTTGCTATTATTATAAAACGTAATACTGTATCTGACCTATGGTTCAACATAATATTGTTATTATTATACTTTATTTAGCTTGGGGGTTAACCTAATATATTAGAGTTTCTAACTCCAGCCTTCTATAGAAATAAAGCCAAACTTTTCTGAAATGGGACTTGCCACATTTGCTTTCAATCATTCATCTGGAAATCAGGAACAAAGGAAACTTGCATCTAGGCCTTCCAGTGCTTCGCCTGTTTGCTGAAACCAAGGGGGTGATGACCTTTGACCAATGTGTCATGTCAAAGGTCACCTTTGTTTGTAAACAGTAAAACTTTGCTGCTGAATAAAACCAAGATCAAGAATTTTATTTATTTTTTTATTTTTTAAAAGTATTAATTCTTTTTTAATCTTTCAAATATTGATTTGTATGAAATTTTAAAACTTTTTTTAAAAGGAATGAAAAAAAAGAAGAAAGAAAGAGGTAATTTAATGAACTATTGAGATTTCAATCACAAATTATCCAGTATTTTCATTTTGATTTTTCAAACATTTTCACAAAGTTTATGATGCAAAATTAAATATCTGGTTGAATTTAACTAGAAACACTCAAATATTTATTCTATAAAATACCCAAATTGTGGAACATAAAACAAATTTAGGACAATGGAAAATTTAGAAAAATATATTCAGTGACCAAATTACAGTTTTATGTATGTATGAATATCTGTATATATGTGTGTGTGTGTGTGTGTGTGTGTGTCTGTCTATCTGTGTATGTATGTATGTATGAATTTGTATGAATGTCAGTGTGCATGTATGAATATAATTATTTACATTTTTGTAAGCTACAATAAAATAGATAGAAACAATAATGATAATGGGTTTTTCTTTTGTTCTGTTCTTATTATTCTTCAAATCAACCATGTTTACCAAACAAAAATTTCGTGTTTTTACAAACTTGATTGCTTTTGACCGATACCAATCAATTGATGAAGTCCATTGTAAAACAAATATTCACAATCACAGGTACGCAGAGTTTCCAGGGAGACATCAGGTACTAATTGTTAGCTACTGGCATTCTGCCAAAGGATGCCATTGTCTGTTGGAAGATTCAGAAGCACTGTGTTTGGTGGAAACACTGTGATTAATTCTAAGTTATTGATGACCAGTACTAATATATATTGGAATTCTGATTAAAAACAAGGATCAGAATGTTATCACCATAGAAGAAAATGTCATCATTTTTTTAACTGTGAATTTGAAAACTGCTAATTTTGTATTGATGGTGAATTTCGTAATTTCCTCCCCCACCCCATTCAATTTGGCCAAAATTTATTTAAAAAATCAATTTAAAAAAAAAAGAATGTTTCAATAAGTTTTTAAAAACTTCCATAAATTAATTGAATTAAAATATATACACACACGTACACACAGATACAAACACATACACATAAGGTTCAAAAGGTAATTTAAAATTTTTTTATTTTTATGGAACATCAAATATTTAAAACAAAATGTCAATATTTTCTGTGAAATATTTAGGTAGAAGACTATCCCATGTAATATTGGCTCATGTTAATGACTGGTTCTATCAATATACAAAAATCTTTGAGTTTTAACACAACTGTAAGTTAGAAAAAAAAGAATTAGAAATACTGAAGACACTAATTCTGTTACCAAAGGTTTATTATTAAACACATATATAAGAAAAAAAACACCCTCACAAACAGAACTATATTAAAATATAGTACTGTATATGTACATGTACATATGTATGTATATATGTTTCTATATATGTCTTTCTGTATTTATGTCTTTCTGTATATATATCTTTGTCATTCTTTATATAAATTTGTCTGTATGTGCTTATATAAATGTTAATATGTACTGGATGCACATTTGAATGTATTTTTTAATGTACACATAATTATTTACACTTCTATTTTAAAATATTTATACATGTGTTGCTATAGCAACACTTTATATATCAGGGTATGAAGACATCTGCCTCTCTGTGGGAGCTGGAGGGTTATTAGTTTGTGCCTTTCTGTCACTTTTACCCCTCTCACAGACTTTATAGCTAACCTGCAGAGAGAAATCATCTGTCCATGCCTAAAGTATTCAGAATCAGCCCTGGGTTACCTCAATGTAAATGACATCCAATTTGCATATGAAAACCCTGAGGTAAAATATGACCTTGTTACCTGGCTTGAAAGGTCAACTGAGCTGCGCTTGCTTTCTTGCTAGTAACAGTAAACTATTGACAAGTTTAATGACAATGGATTCAAGGAGAATGGTCTGGAAGAAAACAAATGGCTGCTTGTCGAACTTATAATAGCAAAAAATGCTTTATCTCCACGTGGTAGAAGTTCTTTGTCTTGCAGACGTCCCAGCACCCACATTTTTCCATTTCTAACCTAACTGTGAAATATCAGCGTCCACATTTTCATGGATTTAGCAGCCAGATTAAATAAAACCAAAAGCAAGTAGTTTTCAAATGTCACGAAGATGAAATGTCGGGTTCTGTGTTTGCACACGCAGCAGCATTCGGTGAAATTAAATCAAGTCTGATGCTAAGAACTTTTGAAAAGTATGGAAGGTTTATCTCGTGTTTGGAAAACGGACTACAGCAGACGTTTCAGTGTTTGTTCAGATAAAGCAAGTGTGTTAGGTGATACTTTCTTCTTTCTTTCTTCTTCTTTCTTCTCTTTTTTCTCTTTTGGAAATTGTGCAGGGTGTTTTATTTTTCAAGGTTATACATACATCAAACCAATAAAGCAGAGAGGAAGGAAATTGATTTAATTCTTAATTAACAAAGATAATTACTGATCTTAATGAGACATTATCTGAAGATTCCACATTATTATTGTTCATTATTTACTATAAATTATACTAACTGCAGACAGAAAACTGTATAGTAAGGTTATACAAATAAATGGTAAACTAATAAATATTATCTCTAAAGTAATAAATCTTTTTATTAACCCTCCCCAAAAAACAGCTGAAAACCCCCAACAAAATAAATAACAAGAACACTACAATTTTTTTAAATACACCAGCGTAACCCCTATCTAATCCAACAATTTCAAAAACCATATCGCAAATAACACATCAAACTCATACATTACGAAACAAAAGATAATAAAAACCTCAATAAACTCATTATCATAAAATATGTCACGGAAATCGGGGCTTCCGCAATCTCAGCAAAGGGTGAAGCCATTGTAAAATCATTAACATAAAAAAACACTGCCTGGACAGAAACCCTGGAATAAAATCGTAACAAAGACATTAACATACTAAATTAACGGGCCAACGAAATTATTTCTGTCTTTGTTTTAAGGCCTGGTCAAGCATAAAGCACTGCAGATTTAGGGTTTATTGTCTAAATCTGGACAATAAAGCCGTGGCTGGTCTGATATAATGAACCGTGCTCTCCCACTTGACAAAAGAAGGAATTTTAATTTCAAGGCTATGGCAACAGCTGCAGAACGTGTAAGTCTATGGAAGATCTCGTGACTAACACGAGTTTGTGAAAAAACACAAGAGTTCAGAGATTTTAGTTAACGCTGGCTGTGACAAAAACAACACTGATAATACTGTTTAAAAAAAAAAATCTATATAATCTCACTCTCTCTCACTCACTCACCATCTCCCTCGCCAATACACACATCTTTCTATATTTTATTCTTTGTCTCTACCTTCACACTTAAAAAATAAAATAAATGTCTCTCTCTCTCTCTCTCTCTCTCTCTCTCTCTCTCTCTCTCTCTCTCCCCCCTCCCTCTCCCCAAGTATCATTGTACATTATTTCACTCTTTTCAGCTTAATCTTTCTTACATTTTTCATCCCTCGCTCTTTTCTTTTTTTCCTATATATTCAACACTATGATTAATAGTAAAGAATGCCATCTTCAAACCAAATAAAGAGAGACCAAATAACAATATTTATCTGTTCGCCGACACAAAAACATTCTGTTTTTGGTCTTGGGTGTTTTTCTTACTCATTTTCATGATAACAGTGGGAGTGCAGTCATGAACCACTGATAAATTGAGAACGTTATCAAAACAAACTTAATCTCGAGTTTCTCATGTACCTCCACATTTTTACACCTTTCCCACCCCTTGTCTGGTCTCCATCCACTACTCCCAGCTCTCATTAATGTCGGGTTTGTAAACCAAACTGAGGATTTCAGCAGATGGATGTGGATTGATAAGACAGTGTAGATAAAATTGTTTACAAGCATCAGGTATCGTTTTGAGTATGGACATTTCTGTAGTTGTCTGTATGCTGTGAAAATGATCAGCAATATAACATTTAATAATAATAATAATAATAATAATAATAAATAAAATAACTTTTTCCATGTTATTATTGTTCATTATTTATTTTGTGACATTGTTTATTATAAATTAAACTTAACTGTGGACTGAATACGTTTAATAAGGTTGTACAAATAAAAGGTAAAATAATAAATATTACCTCTAAAATAACAGATCTTTCCATTAACCTACCAATGAAACAACAAGTATGTTATAATTTTAAATACACCAGCATAACCCCCATCCCATCCACACAGTTTCAAAAACCCATATAAAAAAGTAACACGTAAAACTCATGCGTTACAAAACAAAAGATAATAAAAACAATTTTTTTTTTTTTTTTCTCCCTTAAACTATTGGTAACAAAGAATGAAATATACTATTATTTACTGATAAAAGTATATCTTGTAAAAATGTTATGAATGTATATGCAATAACTTTATCATATTTTACATGTGCAGATGTTGCAGTTAATCCTGTGTAATTGTTGTTTTGTTTTATTGTGCTGGGTTTTTTTTCATTAAACTACTGGTAGCAAAAGACCCTGGATTACAATGTTATTTACTGATAAAATACATGTCATTAACACTGTACTATGTACCAAACCCTGTAAATAACTGTATAATATGATGATTATTTTTCCATTTAACTACGTGTAACAAAGAATGGAATGTACTGCTAGTAACTGTATACAGATAAAGTATATGTCACAAAAACTGTACTGATATGAATAAGTATGTGATAACTATAACATCATTATCATATTTTGTATGTAAAATGTACCAAACCATGTAGATGATGGAATAAATTGATGATTCCCTCCCCCCCCCATTGAACTGTTAGTAAAAAAAGAATGGAATATACTATTATTTACTGTGGATATATAACATAAACTAAATGTTATAAAAAATATACTGTTAAGAATAAGTATGTAAAACAGTAACATCATATTCTGAATGCAACCTGTTTACCTCCTGTAGTTAATGGTGTACAATGTATCTTTTTAAGATAAAGGAAAATACTAATATTTACTGACAGAGTGCATATTATAAAAATGTTATGAATAAATAAGCAATAACTTTAACAACATATTTTGTTTGTAACATGTATCATCAGATCTTGCAGATAATGGTTTATAATTGTTGTTTTTTCTGCATTAACTACTTGTTACAAAGACTGTTATTTATTGATAAAGTATATGTCATAAAAATGATACTGTTATAAACAGTGTTATATTTTGTATGTAACATGTATCATATAGATGATGGTGCTTATTTATTTCTATGTACCAAAGCAGTAGTAAAAATATTTCACACAAGACGTAAGCTAATGTTTCTTAATGGAAAACAGAAAAAGGTAAAAATTGCTTTGTCTTACAAGGTTTTGCTTAAAACAAAATTCAAAGTAAAGATACTGCATTAGCCAAAAAAAAAAAATAATAATAATAATTAGAAAAAAAGAGAGAGAGAGAAAAAAAAGAACATAACAAAAGAAAGAAGAAATGCAAATATGAAAAAAAAGACTATAGGATCTAATTTTATTTTGACTGAAAATAAAGAAAGATGATTTGCATAAATAAATAAAATAATTAAATCCACAATAACAAAAATTATTTATTTTATAACTAAAAGAAAAAACCTAAGCAACTGCAATTAAAAGCATAATTGCATCCAGCCCTAAAAGTATGTAATTATTATTAATGAAAACATAAAGCTGTTTCTTTTTTTTTGTTGTTCATTACTAACAGAAAGATAAAAAACCATATGTTCCACCAATTCAAAAATGTTTTTAAAACAACAGTATTAATTTTCAAATAAATGACTGGAATTAGAATTTAAATTGTGAAGTGCACTTTTATGGAACATCAATTTTCTGTAAAATGCCTCCATCTGTTAAAAAAGTTCACTGACTGACAGAACGAATAAATCTTTCTTGTTTTTTCCTTTTCTTCGTTATAAATGATGATGTCTAAAGTTTGGACAAGCATTATAATTTAAGGCTATGTAATATTTAATGTCAAGCACAGATAATAAATAAAAAGTATATTCATGTTTATTACAAGCTTAAAATGCAGTTTCACTGCAGTAAATTATATCTTGAAGACAAGTCACCGTTATGAAATCCTGGATTCATCTGAGATTTTTATGGTTGTGGAATAAATTCAGGAGACAGAAAAAAATGTCAGATGTTATATTAAACTATTAAAGTATTTAAATTTAATAATTTAAAAGTCACACACAAACACATATTCACATACTGAAACAGCAACACAGACGCACATAAATTCCTGACATTGATAACATGAAACTCAATCAGCAAACTTTGGTCTACTCTCATCAGTTAGCAGTAATGGCTCTTTAATATGCACCTTCCTACAAACAGGAAACACACACGTATATGACCTTTGTTAAAAGCAATCATGGAGCACGGGCATGAACGTGAATAGTTAAAATGGGAAAACCATGGAGGATTGAACTGTCCTACTTAACAAAATATATAATGTATAAAAATAAGGATCAATTATAATGTCCTTCATGATCAGCAAATAATGTAAATATGTTTTATATACTTCATGGATCATTAGCTATCTTTCTACATACAATGTGAAGTACTCGTTTCACCACACTTCAACAAGCAACAATAGAAGATAATGGGGTACTACGCTGTCAAAGTAAATGAACACATAAATAACAAACATATGGAGTGGGCAACATTAAGGACATTTCACCCATAATTTCAAGTGCAGGTGTACCGTTGTATTGTCATATAAATAGTAAGTTCAAATAGGAATTTAATGAGGGAGACACACAGAGGCAGAGACTGGGATAGAGAAAAAGAGAAAGCAGGAGCAAAAGAGACAGAGAAAGAAAGAAAAATACAGAGAGATTGAAACAGTTATACATAGATACTAATATGAAATAAATGCTGGCAAAACAATAGGATAAATATAATTGTTATTTGTAATAGATGGTGCAAAAGTAACTTGTAACAATAAATAACAATAGGTAAATCCATTCTGATATGTAACAATAAGCAATAATGAGTAACTCCATGCTGACATATGACAATAAGTAATTCCAAACTGACATGTAAGATATTAACTTGATACTAACTTGTAACAACAGGTAACAAATGAATACTTTTATAGATACATGTAACATTAAGTTATGAGTGACTTGTAACAGTAAGTAACAATGAGTAACTGCATACTAATATTTGAATAAGCAGTTATGAGTAACTCTGTACTGACATGTAAAAACTGTAATGAGTAACTCCATACTAAAATATAACAGTAGCTAACCCCATTCTGACAATGTAACAAAAAGTAACAAGTAACTTACTGGTAACTTGTAACAGTAAGTAACAATAGGTAACTCTATACTGACATGTAACATTAAGTAACAACCAATAAGTTCTGAAAATAATGGCCCTTGCTGCCTCATTCTTGACAAATGTAAATTAACATTTTACTATCTAGACCAGAGTGCCCTGGGTTATATCCACGACTTAAATCCATTACCAGCCGATGTCACCCAGGAATTAATCACCTGGAACCCACCATTCTGTTTAATGACCCTTCCCTTGCTTTGTTGAGTATCTTTTAATGACCCTACTGGTTCTAAAACAAGCAGTAAGTTTATCTGAAGAATGTTTTCTGATGCTGGTAAATTGAACATGTGTCGGTTTGTTACCTGAAGAGTTTTTATTTTCTTGCTGAATGAGGATACACAATTTAGATAAATTGTAACTAGACTGCAAATAAAATATTTTATGTTAACAGTGTTGCCTTTACGACAGTTTTCCTCTTATTATTATTTTTTAAATTGATATACATATATATATATATATATATATATTACAAAATGGTTTAGTAAATATCCATTAATTATTCATTGACTTAATACTAACTACTACTATTAATAATAATAATTCTGTTGTTATAAAAATAATAACAATTATTATTGTTATTGTTATTACTGCTTGTGTTGTTTTATTATTGTTTTATTATTACTATCATTATCATTATTATTGTTTTCTTTATTATTATTTAAATTCTTTGTAAAATCTGATTTGTTAGTCTTAACTCTTCTGTGCCTTTTTCTCTCTCTTTTTTTCCAAAAAGAAAAGAAAATAGATTAAATTAAATAAAATAACAATATAAAGATATATTTGTTTTGTTTTTGTTTTGTTTTCATTTTACAAGTTATAAATCTTAAACCAATTTTTTTTTTTTTTAAGTACATTAATTTTTTGTTTCATTTTACAAATTGTTTCCATAAAAAAAGTGATCATATTACTTTATTTTTTATTCAGTTTTATTTTTTTTTTTTTTTGTTGTTCCTTTTCATTTTTCATTTGTGAATTATAAATTAGGAACAAACAAACACAGATGGTTTGACATGGCAACATGAAATTCTAACACTATACAAAAACAAAAATAAACAAAATAAATGGTTTATTCTTGCCTAAAGCTTTTCAAAAGACCTATAACTTTTTATTTTTTTGGTTTATTCAAAAACATAATAACTGTATAAAATTAACATTATAACACATTATCTATAAACCAGGGTTCTGTTATAAAAATGTATACTGTCAGTATGAACAAAAGTTTAGTACTAAATATATTATTATTACTTTCAATATGATATTTATCCCAACATTTTTATTAACTTCAATTATCTTAATGGTGTCCAAGCACTATTTACTTTACATTAAGTTAGTTCTTTTTATTTCTGTTCTTTGTTCATTCAACATTATGTTCCATCAGCTCTAACCTGCCTCTATATTCTGCAGTTAATAGGAAATGGTTTTGTTGTTACAGAGCTCACAGAGAGATGAGACAAATATTAATTCCAACAGACTTCCTCTCTGAACACTGGGTGTATGACTACTGGCATAACCAGAAACATATATATTATATTGTATCCTATTTTCGTATTTACCACATGGCCATAACTACTTTGAGGGGAAATTGATGTTGTTGTTTTTTTTAATTGTTTTTTTTTTTTTACACAAAGATTTTATTTAAAAAATATAAAATATAAATGGTATATAATTGAGGGTTTTGTGTCTTTCAAGTTAGAGCTTCTGGTGGCCTTTGGTCATGTGCTATAGAACAAACTGCTAATATTTCTTCTTAGATTTCTATTCTCTATCTATTGAGAAGACATTAAAATTGTTTTATTTTATTTTATTATTTAAAAAAAAAAAAATTATGTTTATATTTTTTGGTTTGTTGTTTTTCTGGGTTGTTTAATTTTAAATTTTATTTTATTTTATTTTATTTTTTTTTTTTCTGTTTGTTGGGAGAGGGTTGTTGTTTCTGGGGGTGGGGGGAGTTCTGGCAATACAGCCATATTCCTAATATAAAATAAAAAATATGCATTATCACCATGAACAAGGGAGTCTAGATTAACTGGTTTGTTTGTGTTCAGCTGTTTTATTCTTGCAGCTTCACTGACAGTGATGTCACAGGTGTTAGAAAACACAATGGGATGTCAGTTAAAACAATGACATATTAAAATATTACTCACTGCTGAGAAGAAAGAAAAAATGATGATTTATTCTATGTTTAGAGGTGTCATCATGAATGTAATGCTTTCCATATGACAAATAATAATAATAATAACTAAATCAATCATTACATTTTTAAAAGAAAAGATATTTAAATTTAAAAAATGCAGTGGAGACTTAAAACTAATAAAACTTTAATGTTGTGCTACAAAACATTAACTGTCTTAAATTTTAGCCAAATAATTCATAACATAAAACTTGATCTGTACAGTCACACATTTTACAAAGTTAGAGTTTTGAAACTCTAAAGTTCGAACAAATAACAGAAAATATTTTTAAAATGTAATTTTTTATTTTAAAACTGATGCCATATGTTAATCAATGGACATTTTAAAGCATTACTGCTACTGTCCTTTTATAAATAATGAATCCAAATAAATAAACAAAAAACAAACAAACAAACAAACAAATAAATTAATCTATACATTGTTTTCATTAATAATAATGTGTTTTTAGGGATTGGCTTCATTCTTGTGGATTATTATTTTTTATTTTTTTATTTTTTTATTTTTTTGTTTTGTTGCTGGGTTTTATAAATTCCTATTTTTCAAGGAAAACAACAAACAAATGATACTTTTCCACATCATTACTTTATCTGCTGCCAGTTGGGAATTAAACATCACACATTGTAGCCTGCTTTGTTTTTACTGAACTCATTAAAGTTTATATTTCCAGAAAACTCTCTCTCTCTCTCTCAATCTTTCATTCTACATCTCATTTTTGCCCCATTCCATTATAACCTAATATAAATTTCTTTACAAAAATGGATTGGATCAGTAATGAACAAGAAATTATTCATTAAAGCTTATTTTTTTCTAATGAACATTTTTTATATGTATGTATGTATGTATAAAAATACCAATATACTCTCTCTCTCTGTGTGTGTCTCTCTCTCTCTCTCTCCACACACACACACCACAAGTTCTCTTTGTCTCTCTTCACTTCTTTAATCTAATGCCAAAGTCCTTGGCAGTGATTGACCTGTTTTCTCTAGGGGGATCAATCTTTCACAACAAAGTGGGTGGTGGGTGAGCACCCTCCCAGCCAAGAGACCATGCCCTAAAACAAAGACAACTCCCAGAATAGCTTGTGTCTCATTATACTTGAAAATCACTTCACTGCCTGCCTGTTCCTGAAAACTAATATTATTTCTTCACTACCCTTTTAATTATCTCCAGCATTTGCTTGCTTCAGAATTCCTATTTTCTTTACCTAAACTGATTAGTTCTTGAAAGGCTGACACATTCCTAACAACAATGAAGGTGAAGGTAACTGAAGGAAAATTACAGTAAACCCAATTAGTGCCTCGCTCTGCTGTCACATAACAAAGAGTTGGAAGTCGTCAAGAGGAAAAATTGGTCTAAACAAGCAGATGATTCAAAGAATAACTGAAGGTGAATGAATGAATGAATGAAAATGAATATATATTCGATAACATTCAGTGAAATTTATTATTATTAGAAATGTTTGGGGGTTTTGGGTCCTTTTTAAAAAAAAATTGGTTTTTGATAGAATTATTTCTAAGAGATAAAAATGGTTGCCATTAATTCACATAGTGGGAAGACACCAAATACTACTTTCAGGCAAAATATAAAATTTAAAAAAATAAAAAAATAAATCAGAAAAAGAAAGTGAAGGTAAGTAAATTTTCTGTGAAAATGACAGGTAATGTGAGTTGATCAGGAGGAAATAAATAAATACATCACATTTTTTATTTCAATTCTTCACATCTTGAATAATAAATGAGAGACAGAGAGAGAGAGAGAGAGAGAGAGAGAGAGAGAGAGAGAGAGAGAGAGAGAGAGAGAGAGAGAGAGAGATTCCCCAGACTTCCCTTCATTATCTTGTCCTTGATGACCACATTATTATGATTAAAAACAGCAGATTCTCAAAGAGCAACAACAACATGAGCTGAATAAAAAAAAAAAAAAAAAGCAGGTTTAAATATATAAAAAGCTTTCTAAATCTGAGTTTGATTTCCTGGAGTATGCATCTACTAATTTTTGGTTACTTTCACCCAATTAGCTAAAACCACAGGCATGTATCATTTGTCACACCTGTTTCACCTGGATGCTAATAACTAAACACTACCTTTAGACTGCTCGTTATGAATGCAACACCTGGGTGTGAATAGAAGAAGAAAAAAAAAAAAAGGGTGTGTTGAACAATGTTGAACAAAATCTTTCAAAACAGCAGCACAAAAGAAGCAGATGTGATGTGAATATATTTACTACAGTGAGGCAGAGACAGAAAGAGGGAGGGAGGGTAAAAGAAAGATGTACAAGAAGAAAGAAGAGAGAAAATGAGAAGAAAAAAAGAAAGACAAAGACAGATGTGGAAAGAAAGAGAGGCAGAAAGAAAGAGCAACAGAAACTGGGAAAGAGAGAGATTGATAAAATAAGAGAGGAAAATTTGTGAAACAGAGAGAGGAACAATACCATAGTCATCCTATGAAAAGCAAAAAAAATAAATAAATAAAAGTTTAAGTGGAAGGAAGAATAGACAAAATGGCAGGGGAAAAATGAAAAATAACATGAAACAACTTTAATGAGTTTCAGAAGTTCTGTCAAGATCTAAATAATAAAACAGTTTTTATCAAATAACAATGAAAGTTTTTTAAATGGAATCACAATATAACTAAATATATATATATATATATATATATATTTTCTACTTTTTAAAATGTATTTATTTATTTATTTTATTTTATTTTATTTTATATTTTTTATTATGTGTATTCATAACTTGGTAAGAAATTCATAAAAACACAAAAGGACTGATCATATTTGTTTAACAATATTTGTTATGTGATATGTCTTCTTAATAAAAAACAAAAATATTAACAATCTTAATTTCTTAATGACATCAGTTAATAACAACAACAACAAAACAATTTTAAATTTATTAACATAATAGTTATGAAATCTCTGTTAAAAATCCAAAACAGAAGTCAACAGAAACAACAAAATGTAAATAAATAAATAAATAAAATAATTAAAAATAAAACATCATGCCACAAAACAAATCAAAATAAACATAAAAGACAATTTAGTAAATATATAAATAATTCATTAACAAAACCGACATTTTTTTATAATTTTTTTTAAATCTTTTCAAAATCTGCTTCGTTAAGATCTAATTTGACAACATTCTTGAGTTTATGCTTGGTAATAAATCAGAAAATGAGAAGTCATCAATAACTAGATATATACAAGATGTATGTCTATTAATTATACACAGAAACATTATGTTCATTTCCCTGTTATTAATAACACAGCAGGTTGAGGAAGTATATTTAGTTTTTGATGATATTAATAATCAAGGAAGTAAAAAAGTAAATAATATCTGAATTCATTTGTGTGTGTGTGTGTGTGTGTGTGTGTGTGTGTGTGTGAGAAAAGCACAGACATAAAACACACACACACACAAAATTACATTGTAATGACCTTTTGTGAACTGGTGAACATAACAGAACATTTCTCTTTCTAAGGTATAAATTATGTGACCCATCACACAGAACCAAGTCACAAGTCACACAGCCAAGTATTGAGCTTTAGCCAACCATAGTGCAGTGACACCAAAAACCTTTTTGATATTTACATAAAAATTGAATTTATATATATATATATATATATATATATATATATATATATATATATCTCCTTGATCCATTGATAAAACTGATAGAGGTTAACTGCAAGCTGTGTTTTAAAGCATTTTCATGAACACTTATTTGCTGGATTTCTAATTTTCTGAGAAAAAGAATTCTTCACTAACTTTACAAACTGCCAATTTGATATGAAAATGAAACTTACGGAGTCAGGAATCTGAAAACAACAATCAGTAAAATGTGACTTTAGACCTGCTTTGATGTTGCGTGTTATTTACATAACTTTGAAACATTTATAAACTTTCACAATAATCTTATGATATTTATAATTTATGATTATTATTACTAACAATGATGTTTATTATTAATGAGAATATTTATTATTAATTATAATGGTTGTCACTTTACTTATGACATGATATTTATGACTTATGACAACATTTCTTGTTTATGGTAATGCTTATTATCAATGTCAACAACATGAAAATATTCCTGAACTAACTTGTATATTATAGACCATGTAATATTAAAGTAGTGCATTATCATTTCTCTTTCTCTGTTTCTTTCCATGGATGATGAAATCTAAATTATCATCATTATTTTATAAATGTATCATGTTTCTCCAGTGTAAAATTTAATGACTGATAAAGCAATTTTTATAAATTTTCTAACTATCTATGTTTTGTGATTCATTATTATATTGTTGTTGTTGTTGTTGATGTTGTTGTTGATGTTATTGCTGTTCTTTTTCTTCTTCTTTTTCTTCATCTTCTTATTATTATTGTTGTTGTTGTTGTTGCTAATAAAATAATTATTATTAATGTTGTTATAATTTTAATATTATCTTTATTCTTTCTCTCTTATTTTGATATTTGAATTATGTTTAAATTATTATTATTGTTTTTGTTTTTTTTGTAAATTTTCCCATTAATACATAACACACAACCAAATACACTGCTTTCTTTCAAAGTAAACAAAACATAATCAACAATCTAAAAAAGGAATCATCTTCCTGCTTCAGCAAAAACATGAACACCCTACAGGAACAATAAAGTCCAACGAATAATAAATATTTATAGATAAACTGCTTTTATGTCTAATTGTATCTGATAACTATATTTTAAAACCCATAGATATGTTACTCCACACTGACTATATGTCTTCTAGGAACAATAAAATATCTATTAAAAACAAAAATAGTAACATCTGACAATTGTTACTGTTTGCCTGAAGGCCAGTTTGTCAGTATGAGGTAACTGAAGCATATATAGTGCATCAGTAAAGATTGAGATAAGAAAAAAGTGTTCTAAAATTACCTACAGAAAGCTGGAGGCTACAGGACAAGTGATCCCTAACCTTAATGTACAACTGCAAGCAAAGCTGACAAGTGCAGGGACGTGCTATATCTACAAAACTGATTTTCTCCTACCCCGGGGCAGTTTTTAAAGCTAAATTCAGGAACAGACCCAAGGGCATGATTCTTTTTTCACCCTCCCTAACTCAGATTAGAATGAGAACTTCTAAACATCAAGCAAGTTTGAATATCAAATCCCAGGTTCCAATGACCTGTGCTTTGTCCACCAACCAACCCCCCACCTGAATCATCATTCTGTATCAGACTGATTAATACTTTGTCCTTAACCCCCACTTTATGCTAGCAACTGTTTTATTGAAAAAGCACCCTTATATCTCCCAGGCTGAATGACTAATGCTGTTTTAATTATGTACCCTTATAACACCTTCCCCAAGTCAAAGTGACAAATGGTACATTAAAGAGATGCTCTTGTCCATCTTTGAAGCAATAAGCACAACAAAGGTTGTTTTTTCTTCACCATCCAGCAAACACATAGATTCTTTATCCAAGAATTTTTTGTTTTCTTGTTTGATTAGTGGCAATTACTCAAATGTTGTGTTGTAATTATGGATAGAATAATTACCCCATGTAATGATTTGTGGAAGCAGGATAGTGACTGTGATGGGTTACTGAACAAAACGTTCAATGAACATTTCACCAACATGTCACCTGCATTCCAAAAGAGAATGAATGAATTAATAATAAATAATTTACAGAAATCACTGTAATAAAAATGTCACTGACTCCTCCAGCCAGTGACAGCTGTTCAACTGCTTTGACTAAAGGCTCCTAATGTATGTGAGTTTTAATATTTTTAATATTTGTTTTCAGAAAATGTATAAAAGGCTTCACAAAATTTAAACTTCAAATAGCTCTGTGTCCTATTCTTCTACAGTGATTTAAAAACTAATACAGTAAATATATGTACAGCACTATGACAAATACTCATATTTTAATTTTATATTATAATTTACATACATAAATAAAGACAGAGGTAGATAGAGTCATTAAAAATAAATATACAAATAATTTTATAAATAAAGTGGTGGCATACAAATCTTGTACCTAACATAAATTTGAAAAACACAATTTTCTGTCCATAAGTAGGGGCCAATACCATTATTTTCAAGTGGTCAGTTTAAAAAAAAAAAAAATGTGCTATTCACAAAAGATGGAGCTGTATGCCTCTCTGCTAGAAAGACAAAAGAATGGGATATCCTGAACAATATCAAACAACTTCCTTTGCCAAGTCAGTCCTCCGACATGATATCCATACAACACATATGAACAAAACTAGACAAGATTATATGTAAAAGGTTTTAAAAAACCAACCAGCAACTTGATCAAAACTGCTAGACCTTTGACACAAAATACTCCTGGATTAATCCTCATGTTGTATTTTTAGAACTGATTAATTCTATGCCTTGATGAACTTCTGACATTAAATTTGCTAGAGGTAATTCAACAAAGTATTATTAAGAGAACCTTGTCTGTTCAAACAACTTATTTTTCACTTTAAATTTATAAATGAAGGTGTAAATATAAATATACTGTTGTCTGTTTTAGTTCTTCTGTGTCAGTATATATTTCATTTTGTTCTTATGTTTAATTTCATTCTTATCTTGTTAAGTACAACAAGGGTAGACTTGTGAACAAATTCCACATTAGAAATTTTATAGGTATTTTTTGTTATAAAATCAGACAGGCAGTTTGATATTCAGTTTTATAACACTGCTAAATTATATTTAAAAAAAAAAATGTATTAAAAATAATTTATAGGCAATGAAAATGAATAAATAAAATGTTTGCTCTACAAACAAAAAATAAGTGAATTTAAAAAACACATGCAGCTAGAAAAAAAAGTAAAAATATATGAACAGTTTCCAACTTCAAGTACATATGCACTGTATAATATTTTTAATTAAATGTTCAGAAATCAATGTCAGAATGGTGCAAATACTTTGCCAAAAGACAATAAAGTTTTTAATGTTCTGAATTTATTACACTTTGTAATTTGATCATTATGAATACATTTGCATTTTATCAAACTGATAAAAAGCAATCAACACATTTAAATAACAAGTGTCATCAAACTAATGTTGATTATTTTTCATCATTTTTCATAAATTTACAGTTACCTCTATGACATTTTTAAGTACAGTATCATATCTTAATATTTTATTGATCTGAATAAAAAATACATTCAGTTTGATGTATTCAAAATTTGTAAAGAAAAGAATATATATATATATATATATTTTATAGACACATGATCTGAACCAAGATCTCATAAAACTGCTTACTGACATGATCATGAATACCGACTTTGAAAATATTATTCAAAAAAACCAAAAAACAAGGTAAGTACATTACATGTACATCACCTACATCCATTTACACTCGGAGCTGAGTAAATTAATTGGGTTTAACTTTAAGCAAAAATAATAAGGATTTTGTTATCTATGAACTAACTCGTTTTTTAATTGTAGTTCAGCTGGTGTAGCTGTTCACTGGAAGCAGAAAACAAGAGTTTAAAGAGAATTTCCTTTCAGAACTGATGACAGATTAAAACTTGTTAACAGAGATAATCTCAGCTATTAACTGCTTAGGAAAATAGGGATTAAACAGAAGACAGAACAAAGTTCTTACAAAACTGTACAGTTGTAGCCGTGATGTACAGTGTGATTAAAAACCTTTAAAAGGAAGATGCACCAATGATCAACGGGCTAACAAATATTGTTGGAGGATCAACCAATGAGCAATAAGCTAACACTGACAAACATTTGGTATAGGATCAAACAGTTTTCCAATAAGCTAATACATATTAGTGGAAGATCAACCAGTGATCGATATGCTAACAAATATTGGAGGAAGATCAACCTCTGACCAATAAGCTAAATAAATATCGCTCAAAGATCAACCAGTGAACAAAAAGCTAACAGTAACAAACATTAGTACAGGATCAAGCAATAATCAGTAAGCAAAGAAATATTAGCCGACAAACCACCCAATATCAGCTAGCTTATAAATGTTAGTGCTGGATCAACCAGCAACATGTAAGGTCATAAACACTTTATGACCAAATAATAACTAACTAACTAATAAAGAGAAGGATATTAAGCAGTTTGAAATAAACCAGTACAGTTAACATTTTATGTGTGTGTGGGTTTGTGTATTTATTTATACTGCACCTGATTATTGCCCAAAATACTACTTTAAGATTATTTTCTCTAAATTTCTATGCCTTGCTTTTACAAACATATAGAGTTATATAGAGTAACATTAAAAATAAAAACATATATATTGTGCCTAATATAAAACTAAGACAGGTTACAGATAAAAACATGTGACTAAGGCAAAACAAAGATTAAAGAAAAAAAAACCATGTGATTAAAATAAAATTAAGACAGACTGATGATAAAAACATGTGACTGACATAAAAATAAGACATTTAAGAAGAAAACATGTGACTGCTATAAAAAGAAAGAAAAACAAGCATGTGTCCACATAAAACTAAGACTAAAGACTAAAAATGTGACTAACATAAAACTAACATTAAAGATAAGAAAAAAAAACATGTGACTAACATAAAACTTTGACGAAAGATAAAAAAACATGTTATTAACATATAACTAAGATTATAGATAAAAACATTGTGCCTAATATAAAGATTTAAGACAGAAACATATGAATAACATAAAAATAAGACAAACTGATGATAAAAACATGTGACTAACATAAAACAAAGATTAAAGTTAAAAAACATGTGACTAATATAAAAACGAGATATTAAAAAAGAAAACCAATGTTTAACACAAATGTATGATTAAAGATTTAAAAAATATGTAACTAACATAAAGCTAAGATTAAAGAAAAAACATGTGTCTAACATAAAATTAAGACAGACTGATGATAAAAATGTGACTGACATTAAAGAAGAAAACATGTGACTACTATAAAACAAAGACAAAAAACAAAACATGATCATGTGACTAACATAAAACAAGATTAAAAAACAAAACATGATCATGTGACTAACATAAAACTAAGATAAATGATAAAAAAAAAAAACGTGGTACTAACAAAACTAAGAATAAAAATAAAAGCATGACTAGCATAAAATGAAGACAGACTGATGATGAAAATATGTGACAACCATAAAACTAAGATTAAAGAAAAAACATGTGACTAATATAGAGATAAGACATTAAAGAAGAAAACATGTGACTAACATAAAAATAAGATAAATGATAAAAAAAATATGGTACTAACATAAAACAAAGATTAAAGATAAAACATGTGACTAACATAAAACTAAGATTAAAGATGAAAAAATATGACTAACAAAATTAAGATTGAAGAAGAAAACATGGTACTAACATAAAACTAAGATTAAAGATAAAAACATGTGACTAACATAAAATTAAGACAGACTGATGATGAAAATTAAAGGATTAAAGATGAAAAAATATGATAAAAAGATAAAAACATAAAACTTAGATAAATGATAAAAACCAATGATTAAAGAAATGAAAAAGACTGAAAAAAATTAACTAAAATTGAAGATTAAAATGAAAAAACATGGTTAACATAAAACTAAGATAAATGAAAAAAAAACCCATGGTATTAAAAAACTAAGATTAAAGATAAAAACATGTGACAAACATAAAATTTAAAGATGAAAAAATATGACTAATTAAGATTAAAAATTAAAATTAAGACAGACTGATGGTGAAAAAAACAAAAACTAAAGATTAAAGATAAAACTAAGATTAAAGATGAAAAAAAAATGACTAAAAAAATTAAACATTGAAGAAGAAAACATGGTACTGTGACTAACAAAACTAAATTAAAGATAAAAAAAACTAAGATTAAAGATGAAAAATAAATTAAAGATAAAAAACATGTGACTAACATAAAACTAAGATTAAAGATGAAAAAATGTGACTAACATAAAATAAAATTAAAGATTGAAAAAGAAAACATTGAAGAAGAAAACATGGTACTAACATAAAACTAAGATTAAAGATAAAAACATGTGACTAACATAAAACTAAGATTAAAGATGAAAAAATATGACTAACATAAAATTAAGACAGACTGATGATGAAAATTTAAAGGTACTAACATAAAACAAAGATTAAAGATAAAACGTGACTAACATAAAACTAAGATTAAAGATGAAAAACTGATTAACAAAATTAAGATTGAAGAAGATAACATGTGACTAACATAAAACTTAGTTAAATGATAAAAAAAAAACAATGGTACTAACATAAAATTAAGACAGACTGATGATGAAAACATGTAACTAAAATAAAACTCAGATTAAAGATGAAAAAACACGTGACTAACATAAAACTCAGATTAAAGATGAAAAAACATGTGACTAACATAAAATTAAGATAAATTAAAGAAAAAATGTGATTAACATAAAACTAAGATTAAAGACAAAAATAAGTGATTAACATAAACTAAGATTAAAGACAAAAACTTAAAATTACACTTGAAGGTAAAAACATCTAACACAGAATTAAGACAGATTAAAGAATGAAAATGTGACTAACATAAAACTAAGATTAAAGCCAAAAACGTGTGATTAACTTCAAACTAAGATTAAAGACAAAAATAGGTATTTAACATAAAACTACGCTTAAAGATAAAAACGTGACCACCTAAAAACCAAAAAAAAAAAACGTGACAAACACAAAACTAAAATTAAAAATTAAAAAAAGTATGACGTAAGCTTAAAAACAGTTTTCTTTCAATTTATTAATATGTCCCTGAAATTTAGCCAGGAATAAAATGTTAATGTGAAATACTCAGAAATTGTAACTTTCAGTTACTATGGAAATATATTTACATTTCTGCTACCGACACTGCTTTGAATACAGGAAATGAATCACTTTGGCTTTAGGCCTGTCATGTGCATTTGGAAAACCACAAAAATATCAACATTTACACTGCAATACAAAGTATTTGTTCCATGAACTATTCCCAAAAAATCTAATGCTTTATTAATTTATACATTTTTGAGGTAATTTTGTGCTTTGTGCATAAGTTTGAATGCTAGTTTCTGTTTTTGTTGTTGCTGTGGGTTTTTTTAACTGATTTTTTGAAGTAATAATTTACATTCATTCAGATGCTAGTTGTATCAAGACACACTGAAACAAATCTAAACACACATATACCTGGATAAAAATATATTAACAGACATGCATCAAAACAAAGCTAGTAAATATATCTCACACACACACACACACACAAGTATGTCAGGAAGGAACATTTGATGATGTCCCAGCACGAAAAGCAGATCAGCTTTATGGATTCTGATGGAACAGTGATTATCATATCACACAGACAGATATAGGCATGGACATACACATATCACGCATATTCATGGACATATTCATCCACAAACATACACACAATGATATACACAAGCATGCATGCATGTGCTCAAACACACACACACACACACACATAAATGCATAAATGCATACATATAATATACAATATATAATACATAAATAACAGATAAGATAAGAAGCCTACCTTCAGTCGTTGATGCATACAGAACTTGCACACTTGATTCTTTACAGGACACACCCCATCATGCTGCTGGTAGTGAGGCAAAAAAGCCTTTTTAGGCTGAAACAAACAATTTAAAAAAATGTGTGTTGTGTGTGCATGTTTATATATCCACACACTTTGTGTTTTGTTTGTTTATATATATATATATATATCTTTCTATATTTTTTAAACAAATTTAGTATGTCTTCTTTCTTTCTTTGCTTTTAACATAACCATACAGTTTCAGTAATTATAAATATTAAATATAGTTTCAATTATTTAAACAATTTAATACATCTTCAATTTGTTTGAGTTTTTTAACAGTTTAAATATAGTTTTAACTTTGTTTACAAATTCAATATATATATATACATTATTTTTTAACATATTATGTAAACAGTTTCAATTTCTTAAATATGTTAAATAAATACTTTCAATTATTTTAATTTATTAGATAAATAGTTTCTAATTACTTTCACATTTAATAAAGTTTCAATTACTTTGATATATTAAATAAACAGTTTCAGATATTTTAGCACAATAAAAGAAATTAAAAATACAAATAATAAATGCTATAAAATGCAAAATTAAAGCAACAAATAATATTCCATTTCTATTTTTCTGTTTCTTTCATGGCGTATTGGATGTCTAAAAATAACAGGCTGCTTTGTTTGTGTAGACCAAAAATCGTAATTGATGTCTTGAGTATTTGAATAAGAAAAACAGATTTTGTTTAATATTTTTTATATAAAAACATTGATAATCAAAACTAAAATATTCTTTAAAAAACCAATATAATCAGAATTGAAGTATCTTTTGGGGTTTTTTTTTCCTTTTTCTGTTTTATTATATTTTGTTTTTTCACTCAACAAGATGAAATAAATGCTTTTCTAAATAAAATGCATTAAACCCGAAAGCTCATAAATATTCATATTCTAAAAACTTGGTTCACGTCTTAACAAAGGCTTGTTTTTCTTTGCCAGTCCTCAGATTACTATTTTTTTTAATTTTTATTATTTTTTAAAACTAATGACTTTTCTTTGTCTTTTAAGTTGTTAATGAAAATATTATATAACATGTTTACATAGCATTGATACTTCAATTTTGATTATATTTTTATTCCTGTTTTATAAAATTCTTTAATATAAATTGTTTCTACAGTATAAATATAACAGTCACCTGTTTTATATTACATTACAGCTGTCATAAGAATTGTAATATTACAAATATTTGAATGATACTGTTGCCATGGCTTTGTATCTTGCAGGCTGTATCTTATTTGATTCCTGGGACTAGAAATACTCAAACTAAAAATGCCTCTGTACAAACTGTTTTGTTTGCGAATCCTCAGATCACTATTTTTTAAATTTCAATTCTTTTTTAAAACTAAAGATTTTTCTTTGTCTTTTAAGTTGTTAATGAAAATATTATATCTCATGTTTACATATCATTGATACTTTGAATTTTATTATATTTTTATTCCTGTTTTATAAAATTACTTTAATATAAATGTTTCCTTCAGTTTAAATATAACAGTTCACCTGTTCTTTATTACTTTACAGCTGCTGAAAAAATTGTAATATTACAAATATTTGTAACAGTGATGATACTGTTGCCATGGCTTTGAAACTTGCAGGCTGTTTCCTATTGGTTTCCTGGGACTAGAAATACTCAAATTAGAAATGCCTCTGTTCAAACTGTTTTTATCCGACTTCTTATATGTTTCTTTGAAATCCGCCTTTTAAATATTATTTAAATAAAAAGAACTGAACAAAGTACCCAAAACAAAAAAGCAAAACTTTAGGTCTACAAATAATAAATCTATGCATTAAAAAGAAAGGTAATGTTGTTATGCAAACTTTTCTTTGAAACTGGCCATTTTGTGACTCAAGAAACAAGAAAAAAAATAATGATACAGGCATATAAACTATCCAAAAGAATGGATGTTCTTATGCAAACCTTTTCTTGAAATCACCCATTTTGACATCAAATATAATGATGCAGGTGTTTAAAAGATCTTAAAAAAAATGGAAATGTGATAGATAGCACTAGCTGGATTGGTAAAAAAAAAAAACCCAGAAGCACTGAACAGGACTGATCCTGTAACCTGATATACCTCAGTCTGGTATTCTTGCCACACTGCTCTAGTAGTTCACTGTTTTCACTGAATAAATAAATAAATAAATAGCTGTGTACCTTTATCTCAATGCTGATTGTTGTACAGTGGTGGTCCTTGTTGCACTCAAGAATGTCGGGGCTCTGAGAAACAAAACACACATCCGGTAGAACCATTGCAGATCTCGCAACGCTGTCAAGAACATCAGGACTTGTATTCTTTCGATGAACTGCAAAAACAAAATGTGTTGATTAACAAATGAACTACTGAATCATTAAATGAATGTAAAAGATGATCTAATGATGGAAAGCTTCTTTTAATTATCTCTAAACATGTTTATATTAAAAGTTATTAAAATACAGTGTGACCAATTTAATGCCAATCCTTTATTTTTTTTTTTTACAGTCAACTTTCATTCAAGTACCATCTCCATCTCTTTATAAATCTCTTGATTGTCTGTCACCTCTCAGTCTGCCTTCCACAAAACACAGTGTCAAACATAATTTCATTTAGCTTTTATAATCCACCAACAATTTGTTCAGCAGTAATTAAGCTCTTGACTGATAAAAGAAAAACACCTAAACTAAACACCAATTCTCCAGCACAGGTTCTCTGCTTTGTTTCCAAAGTCAGTCTTCCATGTTAAATAATAATTAAATATGTGTTGTGCCACTGCTGAAAAGTTTTAATTTAATTTTGTTTATATGCTTTCAATGAGTATGTATGTATGTACATTAGCTTCAGAATTCAAGAATTTATTTAACCTTAATAAAACTTTGTTACAAGAAATACATTGAAAATACATTAAAATACATAATAATAATAATAATAATAATAATAACAACAATAACAAAAATTATAATAGTAATAGTATTATTAACAATAATGATGATGATGATGATAATAATAATAAGAAGAAGAAGACGAAAAAAAAAGAACAATAACAATAATAATTGCGATATTATCAAATAATGATATTAAAAGAAACAAAATAATGATGCATGCTACAAACCACATTCAAAAAAAATATTAAATAGATATTATTATTTAATAAATATTTGTAAATTTAATTAATAAAACAATTATCTTTCTTCTTTTCTTTTCTTTCTTTCTTTTTTTCTTGTTTGTTTGTTTTAGTGTTTTTTTCATTCAGGTCAAATATAAACCCAGTGTCTTGTATACACACACATGCATGCATGCATGCATGCATATACACACATACAATTGTAATTACCTGGTCTGGAATCAGCCACTGCTGGTTGGACTTTCCTGACAAAATTTTCTTCTATGGCTGTCAGCTCCTGCAAAATAAACAAACAAATAAAATAATTCTAGACAGTGACTGAGAATTTAAAATAAAATAAATGAAGTAAATACAATCAGCATAACCCAGTACCACTTAAAACTACTTTAAAATATCTATTTCAAAATATAATATAGATAAAAAAATACAATAAAATAATAAAAATTAAAAATAACTAATATTTTAATATTATTTATTTTTCTTTGTACACAGTCACTACATGAAAATAAAAAATAAAAAATGCTTTTGTGTTAATTGTTGATTACTATTAATGGTTGTAAGCAATCTTTCACACTGCTTTAATCCAAGAGTCACATTTTTATCAAAGGTTTTTGAAAACAAAAAGCTTTTAAACAACATGAAACATATAAAGATAATTATATTAAAACTGACAAAAAGACAGAGAAATGGAAATGTAAAATTATTTTGCAATCATTTTAATTCTTTTATTTGTGTTTCGGATTATATACTTACAGGAGAATCCACATATTCTGCAGAGAGCAGTGGTTGCATTATGTTCTTAACATAGTCAACTATATGTCTTAAAGCAGCATCAATCAGTTCTCGTTTTGACTGTTGAAAATAATTAATATTATTATCATTAAATGCTAAATATATAAATTTAATATTTGTGATAAAAATAAAACTGTATACCAAACCTGCATTTGAAAATTTATCTAGTTATTTCAAATCTGAATTATGTGGACTGTAGAATTAATATTAACAAATACAAATATGTAGATGTAACAGAAGTTAAATGTTAATATTTTATACTGAATTACTTATTCCATCTGTCTTTCTTTTTAATTTTTTATTATAATAAAATCTATTATATAATGAATTACATTTTTTTACATCAAACAGTATGAACACTATGACATGACATTATGGGTGTGGTAGGTGAATGCTGCTGCATACCCACCAAAGATGATAAATTCATGATAAATATCTCTCAGTAATATAATTATGGATAATAATGTGAAACTAATTTGTTACATTTTAAGTTCATATACACCCATGGGTGATATTATTTTTTCTGGTCCCCATTATGAAAATATGTCACATTTGTTCTCAGATAGGAAACCACACCCTACTGCTAGATCTATCATGACAACACATAGTAAATCAAACACAAACTTGCTGGATCCTGTAATCTTATTTTAAATATAATACATGTCCAAACTTACAACAAAAGAGTCTTGATTAAGCCTCTGGGTAAAATACTTCTTAACCAGGCGGTACACTTTTCGATTCTAAAGATGGAGATAAAGAGAAAAAGAGTGCTTTAATACAATTATTAAAATAACTGGAAAAAAAATTAATAATAATAAAAAAAAAAAAAAAAATGAGAGAACCTGTCAATAAACACTGTCAATATTAATGGATTTTGGGCAAAAATAAATAGATATAAATACTGCATTATTTATCTGCTTTAATGCACATGACAGGTAAAGTAAAGTTTAGCAATATAATTATGTAATTAGGTGACTGAATTTTTAAAATCTCTTTAATTATTATAACTCATTGGATGTATGACAACTGTTTAATATTAATAACAAGACTGGTTAACATTTATTATAAATATATCATTCATATAACATAAATGAGGTATTATTCCAATAATATCAGGTAAGATATAACTTATAAGCTATAACCTAGTCTTTAAATTTAATCTGCTGATTTATTGAAATAAAAACTATGTGGAGGTTTTTAATTTGTTTCTTTTTAATATATACAGTTGTATTCACGGAAATAAATATAAAGATTCAATGTATTATTACTGTATCGAAATTCTACTGGTATTATCATGATTATTATATTTCCTAATTCACATTTCTCGACAAAACAAATCAAAACAAAAATCAGTTATACTGTGATCAGCTGAAATTAATTTTTATAAAAAAGGTGACCGGCTAAGCACAATTTTCTCCCCTATTTATTTATGTAATACACACCTGAGGATCAGCGACGACGAGGGCGCAGTTTCCTTCGCCTCTATAATGCCAGTCAACATCGTTCCCCAGCATGGGCCGCGCCATCTTGGCTAACGTTTTCCTTTCTTTTACGAGACAGGAGAGTTCCAATTCCGCTATAGCGTGAATCACTGGAAAATAGCATAATCCTAATGAAACAAACGAAAAATATTTTCAAGTGTATATTAGAATATTTTTATAATTATATTATATATTTATATATTTTATCCATCATTAATATTTTCTTTATACAAAGGAAATTTCAGTTATTATATTTCTAAAACAATTAATTTTTTTAAAGAGAAAGAATTATAATAAATCATTGTTTGAACAATACTGAGATGTTTTATCTTATACATTTTGAATCACAAACATAAAGGAATAAAAAATAAAAATAAAAGATACGAACAGACAGTACATGACTATAACATTTATCGATTTATTTAAAACACAATTATCGCTTTAAAAATTTGTTTTAATGTGTGTCGAAGACAGATGTTACATTAATAAAACTGTATTAAACAAAAATGATAACAATCTAATAATTATATTATATAATTTAATTTCACTTTTGCATAGTATCATACATTAATAAATAATAATAATAATAATGTGTTTTTCCCCTTTTTTATCCTTTTTCAGCAAATGAAATATAAAAGTTTGCATATTTGATATTAAATTTTACGCATTAGCAATGCTAATACACATATAAAACTATATCTAAATTATGATCGAATGCTTAAATCGTCGAAATGCATAAACACGAATGTTGACAGAAACGTATAAAAACACGTATTCGCAAAACTATATACACCTATATTCGTAAACACGCCACTGATCATTATGCCAAAAATCTAAATATGACTGTGTGGAATTTTACAGTTCATCAGCGAAATAATAAAGAGTTTAATTAAGTGGTAAGAGTATGTGAGCCACGCGTAGTAAATTAAAGAACGTATACAGAACATTAAATCTCTCTCTCTCTCTCTCTCTCTCTCTCTCTCTCTCTCTCTCTCTCTCTCTCTCTCTCTCTCTCTCTCTCTCTCTCTCTCTCTCTCTCGTAAATTATCCACAGGGTTATTATTGGTTAAAATATTGTAAACGTTTCAACCAACTTCTGCCTGATATTAGAAACAAGCAAAAACAATAAGAAAAAATTACGATTATGAAAGTATCAACATGCACAATAATATACTTATGTAATATATTATCATTTTTTAAATTTATTATTATTCTTAATTTCTTATGAACTGCATAAAAAAAACCATTTGAATTTCATATGTATATAAAGGGTCTAAATATGTGTGGTGAATATATTATGTATATTTATATTGTGTACGTGCAGATGTCCATATTCATTGTTCTTGTATATGATGCGTGTAATTGTGTACATACATATTGCGTGTGTGTGTGCATGTGCGTGGATGTGTTTGTATGTGTATATGGACACGTAGACATACAAATTAGGTCAGACGATGGCTTATAAATTTACTCCTATTTAGACACTGCAACTCTTTTGGATGACGGCTTGAAAAGATTAACAAGATACGATCCCCATGTCTCCGAGTTATCTTTACCCCCAGATCATAACTAATACAATTCATTATAATAACATATAATTATTTTTACCTGTTCATAAAATAAATGAATGCCAAATATAATATTCCAGAATGTGAAGGTACATCACATCATACGAGCTGTTAAAATAGTCAAGTCTCTCTGACCCTGCTTATATAATAAAGTGCATGAAATATAACACGTCTGTGGTGACAAGCAACGAGAGTGTCTAACACTATAATACCTTAAAACATATGTATATATATATATTCATAAATGTTAATTATATTTGTATAATATATATGGGATTGTGTTTATGTATGTGTCTGTGTGCCTGTGTGTATATGTGTGGTGTGTATGTATGTATATGAGAGAGAGAGAGAGAGAGAGAGAGAGAGAGAGAGAGAGAGAGAGAGAGAGAGAGAGAGAGAGAGAGAGAGAGAGAGAGAGAGAGAGAGAGAGAGTTAGTTGTGTTTGTTTTTTTTATAATTTTTACATTTATATGGCGCCGTATATATAATTATGAATCGTACAGATAATGACAGAGCAATGACAATTTGCAACAGGAGATCTATACACACATACCCATAGACAGGAAAATCAGCAGTGGAGCACTGGGGAGAGAGAAATTTAATTCGTTTTCTTGTTGTTATTGTTTTTATTATTATTATTATTATTATTATTATTTTATTTACTATTTTTTGCTCTGTATTTTTAATTCTGCCCATTACCTGCAGAATGTTGTAATAAATACACAAATAAACACATACACAGACGAATAGAAAGAAAAAAGAAAGAAAGAAAAGAATGTGAAAACTATTGAGTACCAACAAATAAACAAGGGCAACTAAGTAAATTCTTAACTACAGGAAATAATATGTTTGTCTAAATAGTTACTTCTCTTAACGAATCGTAAACATCTGCGTACGTGCATCCAGGGGAGCGTCACTACAGTGTGTGTGTGTGTGTGTGTGTGTGTGTGTGTGTGTGTGTGTGTGTGTGTTTTGGCCATCTCCCAAACTTAATTTTCACATTATAATACCATAGTAAATTCCAGCCTTTAATATGTGTCGAATTTACATAATTTTATATCTAACATTACGTCATTTTTTGAAACAAATTTGTAAATGGTGCAATAAACTCTAATAATAAAAATAATAATAATAATAATAAATAAATAAATAAATAAATAAATAAATAAATAAGAATATGCATAGGACCATCCTTTGCATGTATGGATCTTTAAATAAATGATCTCAAACACTGATGGAAAGATAAACTACGAACAGGTGCGATATGGGTCAGCGTGCAATATCAATTCTAACACTGACATGACTATGAAAATTAAATTAAGAAGAAAAAAAAAGAGCAACACCGTGACACCATTATGAGCCCGCAACAATAAACATGTTTACTCTGTTTTCGGTTAACCGCGATAACACTGGCTTGCGAGATTATGTAAGCACCTCAAGTCTACTTCGGCTCAGTCTGTGACCTCAACTCAAGATGCGTCACGAATTTTCAGCCAATCGATTCTTGTTTCTATGGCTTGTTTACGCCAAACTGCGTCATAACCGGATCGTTTCTCTTTAGATCGCTACGCCTTCTGGAGAATGATTAACGATAGGACGAATTCAGCACTTGGAATCGCGTAGGTGTAGCGTTTAATTACGTACGTTGCTGAATGCGGTTATTCGCGGTTCACTCTCCGGCCATCGGTTCGGTGTAGATTTGTTTTGCTATATCTCGGATATCATCGATTTTTCTTCCTTGCAAACCCACCTACGTGCCAGTCGCTCAACATGAAAGCTATTGAAAATATCGATCATCTGGTTATTTTCTCCGCATTAAAAAATAAACTAGTGATATGAAGCTAGTTCAGTAATTAACGACACATAACACATCGTTTTATTTATTTATTTACATTCACTGCTTGAGAGAGCATAAGGAAAACGGAAAATTGGGTCGTTGTCCCTCTCCATCTACTCACACACATATACCTATCTCCTGTTTATTCTCATAAACACACACGCACAGACACACAACACACACAGAGAGAGAGAGAGAGAGAGAGAGAGAGAGAGAGAGAGAGAGAGAGAGAGAGAGAGAGAGAGAGAGAGAGAGAGAGAGAGATTTTTTGGTATTCAGTTTGTCAGATTCCAAACATGAAAATATACGTTTCACAGTGCATCGCTTTTTGTGTGTTTTTTTTTTTTTTTTTTTTTTTAAAAAATGTATTAAAGCACTCTTTTTCTCTTTACCTCTGTATTTAGAATCGAAAGTGTGCCGCCTGGTTAAGAAGTATTTTACTGAGAGGCTAAATGAAGACTTGCTGTAAATTGGGAACATGTATTATATTTAAGATAAGATTACAGCATCCAGCAAGTTTGTGGTTGATTTATTGTCATGTCGTGATAGGGTGTGCTTTTCTGTCTCAGAATAAATGTACAAGGATAACATGAGCAGTAATGCGTACACGGTCGTCATATCAAATGTTCTTCATTCTTCTGTGATTACATAACGCACAACAAATCAAAATAATCAAAATTAGTTTCACACACTTGTTCGAAATCCGATAGGTAATCGTGGTTACGAAATTTCAAGTTCACATACCTCATACCTGTCTGGGTGAAAAACGGATGCAATTCACTGATCCCCATTTGAATGATAAAACCGCATTTTCATTTTGATACGCATACCCCAACCTGGATATTATTAGCTCATAACCTGTATTTTACACACCACTGGACGACTTTACCTTGTAACTTGAGCCTCTCCCGCATAAAGATAGCTCTGTTCTCTGAGGAAGCTGTGTGTGATAAATGAGTTAAAATGAAACTACAGCAAAGTCCGAAGTCGACGAGCAGAAACTAACATATTTAAAGACGACCATATATCCCTGTACGTGATTATTGTGAGAGAAGGAATGTGTTACGTGGAAAAACATGTCGTTTTATTATGGGAAATTAAAATGTACAGTCATTTATACAGACCGTGTGATGGGGAAGAAGAAAGTAGAAACATATCTGCTACGTTATTATACTAATCACATGCAGACACACACATATACAAACTTATATGTGTGTGTGTGTGTGTGTGTTTGCGTTCGTGTGTATATAATTGTTTTTACTTAAACTCCTATATATACCTACCTACATACATTCATACATAAAAACATATATATATATATATATATACACACATCACACAAGGATGAAATGAAATGAAAAAAACTTAACGTACTAATCAGAACAAGCTGTTGTGAAGCACGTCTCACAAGGATAATATGAGCAGTATATATATATATTAGTAGTAGTAGTAGTAGTAGTAGTATTGTTGTTGTTGTTACAAGGAAGTATTATTTCATAAATAATAGCCTGTAATTATAATCATCATACAACCGGAGGGGGGAATTAAGAAAAAAAAAAAAAAAAAAAAAAACAATCTTAAGTGGGTTTAATTTGCATGTGGAAAGCAGATACACCGCTTTTAGCCGTGAGATATTATGTGTTTTTACATCACTAATTACACATTGTTTCCCCTTTCTCTGACGTCACTGCTCTGTTCAAGTTTACTGTGATTTGACAGTGTTGGTTTTCTCAGTGTCTTGGCGGCAAGTTCACACAAGAAGCAGAAAACTAACGAGGAACAATGGTTCGCAGACTGGTCCAAGCTAGCATGGTTTGAACAATGAACAATCGTTAACCTTCGGATACTGTTATACCAAACAACAAATAAAGAGCAGATTAAATAATTACACTACAACTCTTACCCAGTATGACAACAGCCACCACTACCATAACAACAAGAACAACACATAATAATAATAATAATAATAATAATAATAATAATAATAATAATAATAATAATAATAATAATAGCAACAACAGCAACAACAGTAATAATACTATGTTAACTGAATTAATTGGCTCATTATTTATCTTTTAAATTATTTAAACCATTTACGCATTCTTTGAATCAGACTCAGAGTGTAATATGTATGACGTATTAATTTATAATTATCCTTGAAAGATTGAATGCAAAATAATTCAAATGAACTTCCTGCAAAATTGCACGTTTCAGAATAAGAAGGAAGTATTTCTTTTAATTTTTTTTTACCTTATTTGATAAGGGTGTTTTGTTTTCTTTTGTCTTCATTTCCACTGATAAATATATTACGTTTAAGAACTTAAGTACGTAAGTAGTAAGAACAGAAAGTCGTTATTTTCAACGCGTGAGTTACGGCACGTCATTAATGCTGAAAACGTGACAGCTATACTTTGCTATATAGATTATTCGTATTTGTAAACTGTATATTAGAAATGTGTGCATGTTTATCAGAAAAACACAGAAACAAACATTTCATTTATGGCAAAAAAAAAAAAAAAAAAAAAAAAAAAAAAAAGAAAGAAAGAATTAAAGAAAGAAAGAAAAAAGAAAAAATACCACATGATGCAGATGAAGTTTTTTATTTATTTTATTTTTATTTTTTTCAAGGAAGTAATTTTTATGAAATCTACACGCGTTTATTTATCATCCTTGTTTTTTCTGTTTTGGTTTTCCCGTTTCTGCTGTAATAATTTATTTTTAGAGACACGCAAAGAATTATTTTTGAAAGTGAGGAGAAGTACGCATGATTATTACTGTATATGCAAGTCTTAAGTGTTAAATGTATGTTCGTGTTTGATTTTCTTTAGTAATTCAGACTTAAGAAATTGTGTGCATGTTTTTCTCTCTCTGTGTTGGTGTGTGTGTGTGTGTGTGTGAGGTCAAAACCATTTCATTTTAAAATGTTTACGTCAGTGCGCGATTTCTGCCTGTTACGAAATCTGACATCTTTGACTCACATATGATAAACTGCATTTTTTTTTACACGCTCCACTAATTGAACCATTTCTCGTATCTTATGTTCCGATTCATTTCTTTCTTTTTTTTTTTTTTTTTTTTTTTTGGCCTGTGAATCATTTGTAACAGTTATTTTGAAAGACTGCTAGCGGCTTCTGCAAGTTTATTTTTAGAATTTTGCTTCACGAATATTAAAAAAAGAAAAAACATCCTGTTTTGGCATCTTTTATTTTCTCGATTTTCTGTACGGGTAGTCGACAACGCCTGGTATTATGTTAACCTTTTTGTCCGATTACTTTTTTTTAATTTTATTATTATTAATTTTTTTTTTTAAATCTTGTTTATCTGCACCGTTCAAAATCAAACAGAAGTCTATTATGCTTACAAATAAAAGCTTTTGACAGCTAATGTTAAAATTCTGTTTCTTGACACATTTACATTAACAAAAGAAAACATAATTTTATGTTTCTGCGTGGGAAATATGTAGGTTTAAGTGTATATGTGCGTACGTTTGGTCTGACGACACAAATAAAATTGTGAATATTATAGAAACTTAATACAAACGTGTGTGTATGTGTTTGTGATCTGTAGGACATTAATTTAGAAATATTGGTATTTTAACCGAAAGCATACAATCGTTAGACTTATCTATGTGTCTAAATGAAATATAGATCTACCCCCCACTGAGCAACAAACTTTAATTTTTTTTTTTTTTTTTTTTTAAATCATTAAGCTTTGTATATTTTAGATGTGGAATAAAAACATTACAATAATAAATAAATAAATAAATAAATAAATAAATAAATATGTCAACTTCTTGGCAAAGAAACGAACTTCGACTTGCATTGTTACACGACAGTCGCAATAACCCACACTCTAACGTCGTTTCTTTTCTTTCTCTCTCTTTTTTTTTTTTAAATGTATGTATAAACGTGATTGTAGACGTATGTCTATCCACGAAGATAAACACCGATTGTGAGGGACGACGTCAAACAGAACCGAAAATGTTCACGGATCTTAGATTTAAAAAAAAAAAAATTTGTGCGAGTTTAGTCACGTTACAACAGCCAACCATTTTATCCTGTCGAATTAACTCGTCAAAAGTTGACCTAGTTACTACATTGCTTTGTGTATTTTGGGCGGACTATGAAAGAAGCGCCGTTTATTTTGAAAAATGTATTATTCATTTTTTGAATCTGATACTGTTTTATCACAAGTCTGATACATGAAAAAATTGTTGTTGTTGTTGTTGCTATTATTATAAAAATCTGAAATGGATTTTATATTATATTTTATTTATAACTGTAAAGAAAATACTAATTCAAGCGGTCACTTTTATTATTTCTAAACAATCCTCCTTTTTAAATTATTATTATTCGAATATGAAGGTTTATTAATCAATATTAATCAATATATATATATATATATATATATATATATAAAGCTCATTCGTATCGTTTTCAGAAAGCCAGGTCCTGAATATAAAATAATAAAGGGAAAAATATTCACAGATCAGTTTCATATGGGTATTACCATCAAATATCGCTTTTAACTATCGGCTGAAAAATATTTCTTATTAAAGCCACATATTTAGCGTGTGTATGTTTAGCATAACTAATTTATACTTTTTAATTTGGTTGGATGTGAAATTTGTCAAAAGAGTATAACTAAACTTGACTTTCTTATTTTCATAAATGGTTTCTTCATTCATCAATTTTACTTATTTCTGAACGTTTATTGTTATTATACTTCTAACTTGAAAACTTCTTTTTCATCCACTATGCTGTTGACAAATGTGAGATTTTGAAAGGAAAATAAATGACTGTCAAATCACATCAAAGTCTATTCCGAGTCCAACAATCGACGAAATGTATTTAGGTTGCATAGTTTAATAATCTTTTAAAAATGTTAATTAGACTTGTTTATTATATTTATAAATGTTTTAAACTTTTTTTTAGATTATTATTATTGTTACTTCTAAATAGTTAATTTGTGAAACAGCAACATTTGAGAATTAAATGTAGACTTTTGAAATAAAGAATTTTATAGGAAACAAGTTTTCATTGTGTATACTGAATTGAAACCAAGTTCTAGTGTTTTCTTTTTCTCTCTTTCCTGCAAGTTACATGAACGCTGTTTTCTTTTCTTTAAATGAAACATCATACAAAAGATAAAATAAATAAATAAATAAATAAACAAACAAATAAATGAAAATAAAAAATACTTGTTTTTTATTTAAAGTTCAACAATATTGCTTTAATTTGTACTCAGTTCCATACAAAATTGATGGCTGAGAGGTAATGGACAATAAAAAATTGTTTTGTTGATTTATATTTATGGAAATTTATAAAAATAAATCATGATATATTTTTTTAATTTTTTTTTTTTTTTTTAAATGCTTATAATTATATAATAATGATTTTTCTAAGTTTACAAATTTGTAATCATGTTTATAACCATTTGTGAATGTTTTTATATAACTGAAACAAATTATTTTTTCAACGTATCAATTAATAACAACAAAATAACAAAAACTTCAATTACTAATTGATTATACAAATTTCAAAATGCCTTTGGCGGGAATGGCCATTTCATGAGAAAGATGCTTGAAATATAGCTGTATTCAGGCAATTCAAAAGGAAGGAAATACCAAACCTAAGCATGTTTGCTTGTGTTTAGGTCAAAACTTATACACCATGAAGTCACCATATGGTACATACCAGGTTGACAAAGGAGTGGTCTAAATTCTTTTTGGAAGCAAGCAGAAGTTTCTCAAAATCTCTCACGTCAATTTACCTTTTATTCCCATCCAATCTAACCATACCTAATCAATCTAATTCACATCTATCTACATTTTTTTTAATGGCTTAAATCAAAACCAAAGTTCATTTCATTATAACTGTTGTAACACAAATGCTGATTTATCATAGTGAACTACAAAAATTAATGTTTCTTATCTGTATGTATATATATGTAAAGAAATATACCTAAAGCAAAACAAGTGAACTAAAATATCAACTCATGTTACTCGAAGCAAGAAGTTTCATCTTCAGAAAATAAAAAGCCATCATAAAAATTAAAGTCTCTTTGAACTACATTTTTACCCATTTCCATCAGTTTGATCATGTACTATATTATTTTTTGTTTGTTTGACGTGAAACCAAAATAATTGTGACAAAGCAAAACCAGTGAATGAGAAATTATGAAATTTTAACGGCTTTTTAAATTCAGAGCCCAATTTCATACATGCAAAATGAATTGGGGACAAGAATTAAATTAATACTATACCCATTAAATTTTAAGTAATCAGATACTTAAACTGCATACGTAAACCTAAGGAATCGAGTATTCCAATATTTGATTTTTAAAAAAACAAAAAACAAAATTCACTTATACATTAAATAATTGAGATTTATTCCCATTTTTTTCTTTTTTCACTTTTATGAAAAAGAAATTTCAATTGCATTGAATACAATCACAGAAACTGTGATTAAAAAACTACACATCAATGCAATTGTTTGACAACAAATATACATCCATAAACTTTGGTCAGGTACTAGAGATCACATCAAATAGGAATAAAATATGAAAGACATTTTATTTTCTTATGAATAAAGCACTCAAATTAACTTTTGTGCATCTTCAATCTTGCACCCTGACCTTACACAACAGTTTGATAAATGCCTTAAATTTATAATCATTCATTCTGGAAATAATTCTCAATCACTGTAGAATTACAATTCTGTACACACATTCCATATAAAGATGGCTTTAGTCCATCATCACCAGTATGACATCACAATTTTCACCAAGAGACAAAATGTTTTCATTTGCATGGTCTAGCACCAACATCCTAGCACTACATTCATCAAAAAGTTCTCGCAGTAGCAAAAAAAAATTGATGAATACTGAAATCTCAGTCCATGGTACATGATGGGTTGTCATTCCCCAGGATTGTATGTACAAATGAAGATGAAATCTTTGGCGAGGATTCGTGAGCTGAACCATGGATGTTGGGCGAGATTAACTGGAAACGAAAGCTGCTGCCAATTGCTTCAAGTTGTCCCTGGGCATCGAATTCATAAACTGACCCTTGCAGTAATACGAATTTGTCTCCTCTTGTTGGCCGTTTTGAGAAGAAAGTGACTGAGACTGGACTGGAGTATTATTCTGCGAGGATGACTGCTTCTGGCACATTACGTGAGGTAAATCGCTCTGATACAACATCCCAATGCTGCCATTTTCGCCGATTCGGTACGCCACTTCTCTCGGGTCCACCCACATTGTCAGTTCCCTGGGTAACAACTCTCGGATCATCTCCATCGAAACTCCACAGGATTCGGCTGCTTGTTTGATAAGTGGATCCATCCTGTGGTTGATTCTTAGACATCTGTAACCACTACCTTTGCATGGCGTTTCAGGAAACCAGTGATTCGAATAGTGTTCACTCATTACATTCTGCAAAGTTGTCCGAAAATTCTCAATTTTATCTGCCGAAACATTCTGAGCTCTTAACAGATTAGACAAGAAATCGGTAGCACTTCTTATTTCGTTTTTCATGTCTATTATTTAATAAAACTCATTCACTTTAAAGACTGTCAAAACAAAATTTGTTATTGTTTTGTTTTACTAAGAACCGCCAATGTCAAAGGAATTTTACTTCTTCCAGATTGTTGACAAAATACACGTGAAAAGCAGCCAAACACTACAATTTCTGATGAACAGGTAAGTCTAATAGAAACAAAAACAATGTCTTTCCACAAATATCTACTGTTCTTACACTCAAAAAAAGCCTTCTCTCTCTTCCCAACGATAACACTTCTACCGCCTTTGTCTTTCTTTTCCCGAATGCAGTAATGGCGTACCCCTGTTGTGTATTTGTGCAGCTGACTCAACCTACGTCACAAATTCATAGGCACGTGACAGGCAACAACCAACGAGCATTCGTTTGGAACAGTGAGGATATTTGCCATAAAAGGAGTAACCAAAAATAAAACTGACGCGTAAACACCACTCACAGCCCGAGTTTCCTATTGATAAGTCACGTGACACTTATTTACGTACTTGCTTATGAAAACAGGTCGAGTAATAACACAATGAGCTGAGAATATTCTGGAAATCTGCACGTAGCCACATGCGGTTTTGAGACCAAGGTTAACCTTTCGTGACTTAATTTCTAAATGAGAAACGTTGGGTTGCCAGCCATGAGAATTATTTATTTATTACTTAATATTATTATTTTTAATCATTTGACTAATACGATATACTTGAGAATGATAAACTCAGTGCGTAATGGTCGAATACAAATAATAATAAACAAAATAAAACTACTACCACCGCTACTACTATTACTACTACTACTACTACTACTACTAGTAACAATATATAGATTTACTACTTTAAGAATTACCTAATGACTAGTAACAGTAACACAGCCATGCACATTAAATAACAAAAATAATAAATCCATTTAATAATATTCTAAAATAAATAAGAAAAGAAATAATGTAAACAGTGTAACAACAGTCGATTCTTCACAAATACACACAGCAACAAACGTTGTTGGTGGTGTTGTCAGTCAGTTAGCTGATCTGTTTTTCGTTTTGGGGTATCAAACATTTATTGTTGTTGTTGATATTGTTGTTATTAGAAGAAATAGAAGTAAAATAGTAGTAGCAGTCGTATTAGTAACAGTTGTAGTACTAGTAAAACGAATGTAAATATTTTTGAAATATATAACATAATACCCCCCATAAAAAAACCCCAAAGCCAAACAACAACAGTTGGATCGGGCAATCTGAGTAGTAGTAGTAATAATAGTAACAATAATAATAATAAATGCATGTTTATAAAATTATATTAATGAAAGAAGTCTAAGTTTTCTGTGTTTTTTGTTATTAGAAACATAAATGTGAATTGTAAATGCAAACAAGGGACATTAGTCATGGAAAATATTAGAAGCATCCAAGGGTTGTTTCCCTTGTCCAGGACATATTTTATTATTAACGTATATTACCATTAATTCCAGATTTTGGTTACCCCACGTATACAATACAAGCGTAAATAGCACTTAAGAAGTTTAGATTCCAGATAAAGTGTAATTATGTGGAACACATTATAATTTATTTATTTATTTTTTGTATTATTTATTTATTTATTTTTTGTATTATTTATTTATTTATTTTTTGTATTATTTATTTATTTATTTTCAATTATTTCAATTTTTTAAAATTATTTTTTAGTGGTGGTGGCACATTTGTATAATATTTAATTACCCCCCTCGATTGTAATAAAAGTTCTGTTTTTGGCATTTTCTGTTTAATAAACTGTAATTAACACATACAAATAACCACAGATATTACTGATTCTCTTTTATGTCATGATCATGATAATAATCATTATCAGAGGTGGGAGAATTTTTTTTTTTTTTTTTTTTTGCACATATGAATCCCTCTTAATTTATATTGTTTTTGAACTGTAATTAGCACCTGTCAAATTGAAGAGCTCATGATCATACTTAATTAGTGCCTGTTACATTTGTGTTTTGTGTAAACCGACTGACACACAGTAGTGTTTAAAATTAACATTAAGCTGACATGAATTTTTCACTTAATGTATTTTTAAAAATTATAGTATCAATGATGCAGGTTATGCCTCTCCATCCTTCTCTGTGTCTCTCTCTCTCTCTCTCTCTCTCTCTCTCTCTCTTCTCTCTCTCTCTCTCTTGCTGTGTCTTTCATTGTTTCTTTCTCTCAAATATTTTGAAAGTTCAGCTATATTTTGTATCAACTGTAGTATTTGAAATTAATTAACATTAAGCTGACATGAATTTTTCACTTTTTGAATTGATGCATTTTTAACAATTCTCTCTCTCTCTCTCATTATTTCTCTCTCACTATCAGTGTATTTCATTATTTCTCTCTCTGTATTTCATTATTTCTCTCTCTCTCTCTCTCTCTCTCTCTCTCTCTCTCTCAGTGTATTTCATTATTTCTCTCTCTATCTCTGTATTTCATTATTTCTCTCTCTATGAAATATTTTCTAAATTACAGCTATATGTTGTTTTCAGAATTAACTGACATTATGCTGATATGAATTTTTCATTAATGTTTTGAGTAATGTATTTTTTAATAACTATAATATTTTTGAAACATGTTACATATACACACAAACATAGAAACAAATGAAAGGAATGGGGGTAGGTACAAAACTCTTTTTTTTCCCTTTTGCAGGTAGGTTTTAATATATAAAATTATATCTCTTCTGTTTTAAGTTACTAAAATCTGTTAAACATTTTGCAGCAAGGAACCTTGTTTAAACCACAGAAAAGCAATAGACCAACCATAGTTTAATAAATGTCTTAGAGAGTACCTCCTGTGGTCTGAATAAATGGTGTAACAAAATGATTTATACTTCCAAATTGTTATTTTATTGTTTTTGGTGATCTGTAATTGTTCATAACAAAGTATGGTAATAAAGAGATATGTTTAAACTGCACTCTTTTGTCATACTTTTTTAAATATATAATATGATAACAAAAAAAAATAGATAAATAAAAAAAATGATAAAAAAAATATATAGTAATAATAAATAAAAAAATATGATAATAATAAAAAAATAGAAAAAAAATAAAATAAATAAAAGCAATAATAATAATATTAATAATAATAATAATAAAGCCTAACTTTGAATATTTTGATTATTTTTTTCACATATTCCCAGGAAAACTATAAAAAAATAAAACAGCTAAAGAAATTTTAATACCAGCACAGCTTAGATATCATTGTTTTACTATAACAATATCTTATGGGTTATTATTTTTGGTCACCAGCAAGGGCTCTTTTATATTTAAACTATTCCTAGACAGAGAAATGCATACCAGAAGTTTCTGTAAACTAAATATACAGTACATATCATAACAGCATATCAAGGATTGAACTTGTGACTGTACACTCCACAGAATAGCTCCCTCAGTCATTTTAAATTCTTACATAAAAACTTTGTAGAAATGTTGGTGATATTCAAAATGTTGCATTTAAAATATTCCTAAACAGGAAAATACATAACTTATAACATTGTTAACTTGTATATACAACACTGATTTAAAAACAAGTAACATCTTAGCAGCATGGCAAGGTTTGAGCTCATGACCCTGGACACTCCACAGACTATTTTTTTTTATAACATTTTTTATAATTTGTTTATGTAGATATGTTGAGATATTCAAAATGTTATATTTAAATTATTCCTAGGTAGGAAAACTTTCCCTGCAGCATTCTGTAAACTAAATATAAGCACAAACGGAAACAAATTTATCCTATCAAGGTTTAATCTATGAAACTTCATCCTCTAAAGACTAGTTCTCTTGCCATTTTAAAGCTCTTGCATAAGCAGCATTATGCAGACTCTTAGAATACTTGTATTATTTATATTATATAGTTGCAGGATAGCCAGGCAGTCAATGAAACTGTTAGCAGTTTGTTGTGGTGTGAAGTAGCTATGATGTAGTTGAATGAGACACAGCTGTTAGATTAATTTGAGAGCAACCATGTTTGGTGGAATAATATTAATGAGAAAGAAGATAGTATGGCATAAAAACAGAATTAACATATATATATATATATATAATTTTTTTTTCCACAGTAGTTGTGATACAAGTACAAATTGTCAATAAATAATTTTATTTAAATATGAGTTTTGTGTGGGTTTTTTTCATGATAAATTTCAAATAGTGTTTTGTTATCTAGTAATAACATAGTTATTAAGATTATACTGTTTACGTCTGCTACATTTATATTACGCATAATTATATTTAAGCATAATTATCAATAATGAGGCCAAGCTTTGTGAACTTCAATTAATTTTTGTTTTTGAGAATAATTTCACAACAAAAAATTAATTCAGTGAAATGCTCTTTTTGACTGTTGACAAGAGATATTTTTACAATTTTACAAAGATGTTCCCAAACAAGACAGCACTTATCTTGTACCTTTGATAAACAAGTCATATAACATTTATAGGAATGAAGACACTGATGACCAGGCAGCTATCTATGGAAAATAGTGCCTGTGTTATGCATTGAAATTACAATCCTGCCCAAACATCTGACACCCATTTTCAGATAACTTTGTCATAAAATCAGCTCAAACATATCAGTCAAGTCTAATCAAAAGTGCTCAGTGGTGCCCAGGGCTCCTGCCATACCTATAGTATGCCACTGCCAACAGCTGATTCAACAACTTATCTAAGATCAGTTCACTTTAGGCTTCACATTCAATGCTGTAACCAAATGAGCAACAGCGCATACAAGCTTAAAAAATGAATAAAAACAAGTTTTCTGCTGTTCCGAAGGAAGTTATGGATATGTTATTTAAGTTTGCTTAACATATTCAAAAGCTGTAATTATTTAGCATTTTAGATGTAAGAAAATTCACTGCCATCATAGGGGTTTAGCACCATGCATCATCTGTATAAACCTTCCCATAAACAGTAAAGCACATACCTTAGTCCTTGGTAATTCACAAGTGTAGGCATGTTCCATATTTAGGTACAAGCTAAACCAACTTCAGCTTAGGGCCTCAAGAAAATTCCAACCTGGGTTTTATACTAATTTTTAATTTTAATATGTAATCAGTAAGTACATTTATTATATTTTAATTTTTTGGTTCACTTTGCTATTAAATAATTAAAAGGTATATATATATGTTTTTAAGTTTTCTGAGACCAGCTGGTGATTTAAAGAAATAAAAAAGGGCCTTACCAGATTTGAACTCGGCACTGACTGGTGTAGAATGTAGGAATTTGGGAGTAGTGTGGAGATACGATCCTGTGACCAGTATTCCTGATGTCAGTCAGCTACAACAACCAACCAACCCACAAACACACACAATACAAACACATGTACATACACACGTATAAATATACTGAATTTATCAGCAAGGGATTCCTTTGATGTCACTTTGGCTATTTCACTTGTTTGATCCTATCCTTGTATGACTTAACTACAGGCTGAAGGTTTTAATATGATCATTAAATTTCAATGAAACATTTTTTTATTTTTTATTCCTAAATGTAAAAAAATGTAAATCTATTAACTTTTTTATGATAAAATTCTGAATTTGACTTCAAAACTTTGTTAAGAAACTTTTTAAATTACATGATGTCATTAGTAATAGGAGGCCAAATGCAATATGAAATAATTAAATTTATGTTAACTAATGCTAATAAAAGAAATATTGTTAGACTTTAAACTACTTTTACCGTTCAGTTAATGTTCCCCAAATTTCACATCTGACCATATGCTTGACATTCAAATTTCAGTTTTGATAATTTTAGGAAAACAAAAAAGACCATCTTGATGCAAAATTTAAAATCAGACATGAAATAAAATATTATTTTATGATGCATTAATACCAAATGTCAGTACCCGTTTTAGAAATGTTTTGTTTGTTTTTATTATTGTTCATAAAGTAATTAACATACCAAAATATTCTGTGGTCATTTCTTGGATAATCAACCATTTTTCACCAAGAAACAAATAGTATTACTACCAACACCATCTTGTATGCATTAAGATTAGTTTTGCCCTCACAGTATTAAATCTACAGAACTTCAGCTTTTATATTAATTTTACTTTAAATACTGGTATTAAAATTTTTATACTTTGCGAATTAGAATCATGTTTCAGTGACTGTAGATTTATGCCATTTTTCCGTGCCCCGATTTTAAAATTATAAAATTTGTAGCATTTTTCAAATTTTCAGGATGTTTAAGAACCACAGAGAGAGTGCTTTCATCATATATATTTGCAGGTCTGCACGTAAAAGAAAGAAATAAAATCAAGTGCTATGACCCAAAAACATTCCCCTAAACAATAAAAAATAATAATTAAAAATGAATAAATAAAATAATAATAACAGAAAGAAAAAAAAAGGTACATATTGTTATTTAAAAAGATGAAAATCCTCAAGCTGCAGAACAATATTAATGTTCACAATGACTTTCAAACACTACAGAATGACAAAATGAAAGATTAATTAATGAAAACAGATAAATTACCACTTAGTCCATACTGCCTATTCTTATACTACTGATGGATAAAATCTCATTTATCTGGCTTAACTCTTTGGAAATATTATCATTTTTTATCAAGTCAAGATGTATTGAGGGAAAAAAAAAATATATATATATAAAACTAAAAAAAGTTTACAGGAAAACGACACTGACATTATCAGACTACAACTGCACTATATTAGAATGTACACAGGAAATGCTTCACATTATCTTTAATGGTTTTGGAGTGGTGCTCTGTACACACTCCTGGATGTATTCTAAAACATCCCACAAGCTGCCATGCAGAGGTAGCTATGTAAAATGGTTAGTTAAGTATAACAGCTGTAATAATTCTTTGTTCCAGATTAATATCAAGCGATTTACCCAAATTAATAACTCGACAGGGACTGAAACTGAAATGCAGGAGAGATTATTCTCTATTCCTTCCTGCTGCATATTCTGTGTCAAGATAACATCATGGTTACTTAATGGTAACATCCTGGATGACGTGTTTAACTACCAGTCACTTACAGTAGGAATGAAGCACCAGAAATTATTCAACAGATTTTTTTTCTAGAATTTAAAAATTAAAAAAACCTGATAGCTTTCTGACACAAAGTGTTTACCAATGCATCAGTTTTACTAATTACAAATGATTTTCCTTTTTAAATTTACCATATTAAAAGGGAAAATAATATAGAATGGAAATGTTCTTTATTCAAAATAAAATATCACATTCACAATGCAGAACTATAAACAAAAACAACTGAATATTTATATTTTTTAAAACTGGATTGAACAGATAACTAAAAACATAAAACAATGAAATGAATTTAAACTGTATTTATTAAATAACTGACAAATAGTAATTTATCCCATCCATTTTTTTCCCTCAGTTTACAATGATTATATGCAGAAATCTTTATTTTACGTATACAAACATGTACTCAAACATACTTCGATCAATATATAATTCAACATAAAATATTCAAATTTGACAATCATACTTATTAATATGTTGATGCTGGCGTGCCCAGAAGATGGAGGAGACAAGCTGATACACAAATAATAAATATTTACAACAAGAGAAAGGGAATTGAAGGAAGAAATTCATTTAGCATAATGAAAATAAAAACAATGTCCACATTTTATGCAATGTTCACTACAGCAGCATACTATCCTACATGCCGTTTATGTTCCTTGGTAACAGTACATGAGAAATTTCATTGTGTAAAATAAATACAAATAACTTTAGTTGATTGGTGTTCCAAACATGTGAGGATAACTGTGTGTGAACAAGGAATTAACAGTTCTTGAGGACAATGTTGCGATTGGTCCCAAAATTCTATCCATAGGATCAAAGACTATCCGTAACATTTTATTTCTTATTTTTCAAAATTGTTGATAACCAATCTAAACCTTCGTACAGTCCATCACCACTGGTAGCACATGTTGCCTGGATGTACCATGTTCTATTTCTCAAAGTGTGCAAGCCAAGTTTGTCCGTCACCTCCGCAGCATTCATGGCATTCGGCAAATCTTGTTTGTTGGCGAATACCAGCAAAACTGCATCACGCAGTTCGTCTTCATTCAGCATACGGGTCAGCTCTTCTCGGCCTTCGGAAATACGTTCTCGATCATTACTATCAATGACAAATATAATGCCCTGAGTGTTCTGGAAATAATGCCGCCATAAAGGTCGGATTTTATCCTGTCCACCGACATCCCAAACTGTAAAACTAATGTTCTTGTACTCGACGGTTTCAACATTAAATCCAATCGTGGGGATGGTCGTTACAATTTCGCCCAACTTTAATTTGTATAAAATGGTTGTTTTTCCGGCAGCATCGAGACCAACCATCAATATACGCATCTCCTTCTTACCAAAAAGTCCTTTCAGTAAACTAGCAAAACCTCCCATCTTCCTTAACTTTCAGAAATTCGCCAAAGTTGTACTCGTACGCCAACACACTAAAATGGCGGATGCGGAAAGAAAGTGACGTCACCCAATAATACTAACTATTCTACAACTATTGTATTCATATATCAACCTAACCTTAATTTAGTATTTCGTAATGGATGAGTCATAAATAAAAGTTATCATAAACAACTGCGGAGATGAAGAATTTGTTTGATTCAATATTTATACGTTATTTTTAGAAACATTTACGACTGTCAGGAAAGTTAATAAATTATCATGAATATACGACAAAATCTAATCATTATTATACATTTATGTAAATAAAACGGACTGATGCAAATCTGACATCAGTAAAATAATATTCATACAAAATACCAAAATCAGACATTAAAATAACAAACACATCGAACATCTATATTTTATTAATATAAATCGGAACCACATAATTTCACATTAAATATATTTTAATAGACATGATCTCGTCAGAGGCACCAGTCACAACGTATATTGTGGAAACACTTCTACGCCTTTGTGGATTAAACAAATCCACAATTACATTTTAGTTGATATATTCTGTTATTTAGAGTACAGAAGACTATATTTCTCAAACTTTTTTTTTGTTTGTTTCTTCTTTCTTTTTCCATTTAGTGTGTTAAATATATTATTAGTAGAAAAAATTATTACGTAAATATGCAAACATGCATGTACACCATAACACACGCTTAGCATACATAAAAATAAATAAATAATACAGAATATGTCATATATTGTTATTATATATGTGTGTATGCGTGCGTGCGTGTGTGTGTGTTTCTAAAGTGAAATAGAAACACTACATTTATATATTTGTTAATTTTATTTTATTTTATTTTATTTTATTTTATTCTGTCCTATTTATTTATTTTTCATCTTTTTATTTGTTAAATATATGGTAACATTATTGATAAATTTTAAATATCAAAAAAGTAATCTTAATTTGTTTCTTATTTAAAAAGAATCAAACAAGTAAATAATAAAAAAGAAAAGAATATATATATATATTTCTTTTATGCATATATATATATATGCAAAACCCCATAGACAACAACAAAAAGAATCACAACCTGAAAAAAAAAAAAAAACACAAACAACCTTAAATAAAAAAATAAATATAAAATAAATAAAATAAAAATAAAATAAAAAATCAGAATAATTAAAAATATAATTTTATTTCTTAACAACAGAGTTAATATTTTGTTAATTGCTGTTGCTGTGAATTTAGTTAATGTGTGAACTAATATAATCGTCGTTGTATTATTATTATTATTATTATTATTATTAGTAGTAGTAGTAGTAGTAGTAGTAGTAGTAGTTGTTGTTGTTGTTGTTGATGTTGTTGTAGGTGGTGGTGAAGGTCAAGTCCTACTGAAATAATTTAATATACCAGGTTAAGTTAAATTTTAAATTATAATTTATAGTTTGTCGTCAGGAGTAATTTATCATCTGTTATTTCTCACAAGATAACGTGATGATGATATGATAATAATAATAATAATAATAATAATAATAATAACAACAACAACAACAACAACAACAACAACAACAACAATAATAATAATTATAATAATAATCATGTGAAAATAACCAGTTCTGCACCTCAATGAGTCTACAGAGGGTGAATATCAATCAAATATACATATATGTATATGCACACATACACGTACACATACCCACAATCTCTTTCTCCTTGTCTATCTTTTCCTCGTGGATTTTTAAAATATTCATTTAATACATATACATTGATATTTTGTTACAGACTACCTTAATTCTAATGTTTATTTATTATAAACTCACAAGAATAATCTCTAGAAAAGAAACAATTTTTGAAATGTTTAATTCAAAACAAGCGTATAATCAACAAATGTTTAACCGAAATAGACATTTAGAGTATATTGCCACACTCATAGAGTTGTCTCCCCATTTAATTTGAGTAACTCTGTCGATGGACACGTTGAACATAACTATAGTTTCGTAATTAATACAAGTATTATATTACGTCAATCTTAATATGGCAGATGTAGCAGTATATAATAATACTTTTAATATGCTTTGTTGTGTTCTTTTCTTGATGAATCGAAGCAGTCTGGTGATTGGAAAAATCAGTTGAAATCCAAGATAATATTTGGCTATAGGAGCAACAACAGATAATAAAAAAATAAACAAATAAATAAATAATGAATTAAAAAAAATATAATAAAATAAAATTAAATTAATTAAATGAATATTTATAAAATGTGTTAATTCTAAGAGGTACCTTAATTTTTATTCGTATATATGTATATATTTGCATATTTGTATTTGTTGTATAGAGATCGAAACTTAGTGTTGTGGTTATTTAAGCGGCTCGTAGCAAATGTATCGAACAGAATGAGTTGCCATGCCTTCCGTTTACTAAAATCGGGTGGAGGGAAAGAGATCTGTCTGCTGTAAAGAGAAACCAGAAAGTTATTACCACAATTACTTTCATTTAAAGAAGAAGAAGAAGAAAAAGGTTTCAACTGTGAATTTACTGGAATTTTTTCTTGGTCAGTTATTTATTATCATTGCTGTTGTTGTTGTTGTTGTTGTTGTTATTGTTACTACTATTACTACCACCATTAACATTATTAACGTATTATTTATTTGTTTTTTCATTAATTTATTTTTAAAGACAGTTGAATTTAAAAAATAATAGAGAGAGAGAGACAAACAAATAAAGAAATACAAATAAAATAACAAATAAAGAAAATAAATAAATAATGCTTTATTTATTTATTTATTCATTTATTTGGAAAAGTAAATTTAGTCGTATGCATGAAAATAAACAACGATAAAAAAAGAAGAAAGAAAAAAGAACAACAACTAAATAATAATGATGATGATGATGATGATGATGATGATAATAATAACTCAAATCTTTTGGCTATAATAAGAACCTGTGGATTCATGACCGTATTTCACGTCTCTGGATATCATTATACAAGCACAACAACAACAGTAATAAATAAATAATAAGTAAAATAAGAAGTAAAATAGATAAATAAAATAATTTATAACAGTGAGAAATGTAAATAAAAAACAAACAAATAAACAAAAAACAAACAAAAAAAAACAAACAAACAAACAAACAAACAAACAAACAAATAAATGAAAAAAAAAAAAAAAAAAACAACAACTAAAAAACGTCACAAAAAAAAAAAACTATCCGTTTGAAATGTTATAGCCATTATTACTAAAAGTATGCTGAGACACCGTTAAACCAAAAACACGCTTGCTTTTCTTCATCGCCTTCCACACTGACTTCGATTCTCGTCGTTACACTCCCAACACCTGCGTCTTTATCGTAACAGTTAAACGAGAGCGTAAAACAACACGGTGAAAACATTTACGACTTGTTCTTGTTTGTTTATTGACGAATTCTCTTTCAAAATGAACTTTAAAATAGTTACAGGCCCCCGTCCAGTGGTTTTGTGAAAATGTCCGCGATGTTTTTATATGCATGTTACAGGCTTTGTGGAAACTGTCCGTCGACTGAACGCGGAGTTTTTATAACGATTAATAAAATATCTCTTTTATCTTCTCACAAACGGTTCTGGTATTAAAGATGATATTCTGAGCTGCAGGTATTTGTTTGAGGACTGCAGGACAACGGGGCAGCGATAATCGCGACAACAACGCCATGAACGACAACAGTAATTTTAATAAAGAAGACATACACCAGAATCGTTAACATCAACAAAACAATTTCCCCTCAAGAAAGAAAAAAAAAAAAGAAGAAATTAATAGACATAACATACTTCTCCAAAGTTTAATAAATCTGGTTTCGTTACACAGAATAACTTTGGTGATGAGGAAAATGGTTATTATTATATTAATAATCATTAAAAATTTACACTTATAAACAAAAAAATATTCTCGCGAACATAAACATAAAATAAATGAAAAAAATTTGTCAAGAAAAAAGGAAACTGGACACAATATATTTCAGCATATCTTGATAAACTCTACTGGACATAATTTTAATGATAATAAACATGATGAGAATAAATAAATGATGATAAATAATATTTATGATAATGATGATAATAATAATAATAATGATGATGATAATGATAACAACAATACCACCATCAACACCACCACCACTACAACAATAATAATTAAAAAAATAAAAACAAAAACAACAGACATACATACATACATACACAAAAACAGACATTAAAACATAAACACAGAGACATACACACAAAAAAAGAAAAAAGTAGTAATAAACATATCGGCCACCTGTTACATGTAAGATTACGATTTTTCTTTTTCTTTTTTTTCACACCTGTTGTTTCTAGACTACCTGTCGTAGGTCACGCAATTGTGTCAGGTGAATATATAATTATATTAATGTTGCTATTCACGTGTCGAGAATATTGCTTGCAGCAAGCGAAATAATGAATTCCGTTGTAAATTAACTTATAAAAACATTAAACTTGCCTTCAGGTCGTTTCCAAGAATAAACGTTACACAGAGATACGCGTTTTGTTTCAGAAATATAAATCAACTTGAAGAATGACGGCGAGTCAAAGTATTACACTAAAATATAAACCTGATTCTCCAGACTTTAAAACTTTACATGTGACGTATTTGTTTGTAGTCTTGCTCTATTCAGTGACAGTATTAAATACAATTTATGTATATTATGCACGAAGAAAGGCTTAGATATTGTATAATAAATACTTATGTGCATTGCAGTCTTGAAGAAAAGCACAGTAAAGAATACAATACGCCAAAAATTGTTGATTACAGGTTGATTACAGTATGAATTAGATAGTTTAAAATGATATTTAACACAAATAGTTTATGTTCTGTCCCTGAGATAACAGTTCCCCCGGGGTATTTCATTTTCAAATATGACTTATCCCGTATTATCCACACGAAGGTGGGGGTGTCATCATTCATCAGGTGACTCACTGCAGCTGCATTTAAGGTACAGTTTATTAAAATAGTAAAAGGTATACGTTTAATAATAAATGATGATTCATTTTAATGGTGATGAATAATTAAGAAAATAATTTTGATTTTCTTTCAGTAGTTTATGAGACATAACAAGTAAAAAGGAAGAATGATTTTGAAAATTATTTAAATTCATTTAGTATTTATATGAAATACGAAAGATGGAAGAGAGAGAGAGAGAGAGAGAGAGAGAGAGAGGAGGGCTTTTTCCTTTTGTCTGTTGTTTCTTCTTATTCTTGCTTCTTACTTTTTCTTTCTTCTTCTTCTTCTTTTTTTTTTTTTTTGTCAATCATGTTGTCACAAAATGTGAAGTTGTAATTCTGTTCACTTAAATTATGTTATTTTAAAATGTATTAATAGACTTTACTAGACATACTGATGAAAGAAGAAGAATAAGAAGAAGAAGAAGACCAAGATGGCCGCTGAGGTTAGCCGCTCACAAATCATCTTGCAACTGTATCGGATGTTTTGTCAAAATACTTTCACAATTACAAATGGTGTGAACATCTGCGTGTGGACGGTTTCCGATGATTTCGGTCCGTCGTTTTTGACCCGTGTCCGAGACAATGCGAAGAGCAAACAGACGGTGCTCGTTGTGTGTTGTGTAGCGGTGCCACGAGCCCCAGAGGACAGAGTGTCACGTGACAGTCCAATCTACAAAGACGATGGGGCCAAGAAAACGGAGCGTGCAACAGTGGGCTATTAGTAACCGATTCTCTCCCTCCGAGGTTTTCAGACAAAACATTCTGGAATGTGAGAGTGGAGCAGGTGCGAGGCAGATGGCGCTTTTGGTCGCGGGTTGATGAAAAGAACGGAGCCTTGGTTTCATTTCACGAGCTTCATACCGATGGTCGCCGAAATTTTCTTTTGAACCTAACTTAATTTGTTAGTGTTTTCTTATTGCTCGGTATATATAATTATAGTAATTTGTTTGGTTATCGTATGTGTGTGTGTGTGTCTGTCTGTCTAAGTCTCTGTTTTCATCTCTATCTCTTTATACGAGTTTGTGATATATATTTTAAGGAAGTTTAAAGACGTTAAAAGTTGTGGAATTTAGATGTAAACAATCGCATCTTCGTGTTTATAATTTTTTAATTGTGTATTTTATATTTTAACATTTTTTAAAACTCATAATTTAATTGTCATAAAACGTAGAAACAACAAACCAAGTTAACTGTTATCTCAGAAGGATTTTTATCGTCTGTATTTGTTAAAGTCACCAATTAGGACTTGTTGTTGGTCGTGCAGAGCACGCGGCGACACGTGACTCCTTGCACCTGCCGGACACACCTTCTTAAAGCCTGTTGTCTCCCGCAATGAATCGTTTTTGAACTAAAACGATTTCCGCTGTCCACTTTTCTGGATAATTTATTTCGAAAGCGAGCTCTGTTTGTATCTAGCGGTGAAATCTCTTCACGGATGAACCATTTCAAAGTGGCATCTTACATCCCTCCTATTAAAGAAAACCTATTTAAAGGGAGATAAATCTAATAAAGACTGATTCATAATAGCATCCTGAACTTTAAAAAACCCACAAAAAACCGCCTAATAATACAAAATATACATAAAGCATTCATAAAGACAGTTAAGTCTAACATAAAATGTTATCTAGCAGTAAAAAAATAATCCTACTTTATAAAATATAAAAAATATTTGATCTACGCACAAACAGACTGCTAAATAATAACAAGACTTTTAAAGATAATCATTGCAAATTACTAGTAACACATTTTAACCTGGTTTAAGCGCGATATATATATAATTTTAATGTTAAGCTACTTCTTCAGCTATCATATTTTCAGCCTCGATTTCAAAGTCGAAAAAAAGTTGTCATATTAACTGTCTCTCTAACGATTTGTTTCAACAAAAACACCAGTGATAATAATACAATTAAAATAAATAAATAAACAAACAAATAAATAAATACGTAAACAAATTAATCCGAAAATAAATGGATGAATAAATGAATAAACAAACAAACAAACAAACAAATAAATGACACAAGACTGTTTAACAGCATCTGCGGCATGATTAAGCTATCAGCCTCAAAATGATATTTGAAAGGATCGCATCCCCGTGTAACTTCTGTCCAGACGATAACGGGAAGGTTTAAAAACAGAACTTTTCTCTGACCAGTCCTTTAACACAGACCATTATCTTCTTGTAACAAAAAAAAGAAAAAGACCAGTGGGAACTGGAACGTCTGCAGTTATAAGCCTGCTTTGGACGGTTGACTGATAATAATTTTATTATATAATCCACCTCAGTGATATTTATTTCTTGTCATTAAAATAAAATCATTCCCTATGAACAGATCTTTAATTAAAAAAAAAAAAATAAAATAATAATAATAAAAAAAAAAAAAATAAATAAACAGAAAAAAAAGAAAAGAAAAAGAGAAAAAAATATCCCAGCCATTACAGTCTGCAAGCCTGGGGCTTTGTTGGTATCAGGATCAATCCGGCTTAGTGCGCTTATTGTTCCATATCCCAGCTGGTTCAACGAGCTGTTTATCAAAGGTTTTATTCTACTGTTTATGAGGAGGTCTGCATAAAAGATCCCTTCCTGCTAATCGGTTAGAATAAGCTGGAAACCAGTTTCTTCTCTCGTTAACTGTGGGGTACATAGCTAAACGTTTGTGTGTGTGTGTGGAGTGGTGTGTTTAATATATATAATTATCCACAACAGAATTTTTATTAAGCTAAAATGCCAGAACTCCTCGGCCGTCACGCATTCAGAGTAGTTTAGAGAATCTAAATAATCATTAACTATTGTTTAGTATTTGCTGTGTCAAACACTCATGTTTACCCATAGCAGTAGTAGTAGTAGTAGTAGTAACAGAAAGGTAGAGTATTCATTTGATAACAGCTATCCTGTGAATACCTGATTTGATTGCCAAAGGTGTCAGGAGTAAGACTACTTCTGTTTATGAGAGTAATCGTAAAATACTGCTACGAGTGGGTGTTTTGTGAGTCTGCGTTGTGTAATGTGACAGAGAGTGGAGACTCGCATGTTTAAATAGAAGTTCCAAATTACGTTCAGACACTTTTGTGTTATCGGTTCAAACAGTTAAGGGTTCTCATGGTGGCAGTTTAATGTGCTGTAGCTGAAGTAGTCTAGGAGGTGTGATACAGAAAGGACAAGAATGCTGGAGAGATATATTCGCAAAATGGATTTAATGTAAGTGGAGAATATTAATGTACTAATTATAATTAAGACAGTTATTTCTTACTCGGGTTTTGATTTGTTTGTTGTTTGTTTTCCTCCTTACTGAAAATAATCTTTCTGTACGTGTGTGTGTCTGTGATTATGTATGTAGGTGTGTATGTGTGTATGTATGTATGTATGTATGTATGTATGTATGTATGTATGTATGTACGTACGTACGTACGTATGTATGTATGTATGTATGTATGTATGTATGTATATGTACCTATTTATAATTGTTTTTCATAAAAACCTCAATGAGTGGATGGAATGTTATTTTTTACGTTTACGTAATTTGCGTGTCACGAAATGGAGAGTTATAATATAACTTACCTCAAAGCTTTTTTTTTTTTTTTTTTTTTTTTTCTTGAGCAGATTAAGTATATATTTATATATATATATATATATACAGACACATACACACATATGTTTCCTTCTTTAATTAAAAACACACGACACACATGCAGATAATTAATTATTTTCAACGTAACTTATCTTCTTGCCGTCAAATGCCGCAGTTCCTTTCTTGCAGGATTTAAAACAGCAAATTATATTTCAGTGTATCTAATATAATCTGATACCCTTTAATCCACCAGATTGCTTGAAGCTTATAATGGTAAAGAAAATCCAAAGTAATTTTACGTTGACCGTGGAATGCAAAATCTTATCTGACGTAGATCTGGTAAAATTTCATGGGGAGAGAGAGCTGGCTGGTAATTTGTACCGCCTCGGGTATGTTTGTGAAAACAGATTCATCTCTGTTTCGATAAAAAAATTTTTTATTAAAATGAAATTTTGTGATGAAAAATTATTATATACATATGTGAAAATATTTAAAAAAAAAATAAAATAAAATAAAAGTTTCATTTTGCTTATTCCGAAAACATTTTAAATGAAGTGAAACAGATATTTATCATCATGAAGTAAAAATCGAGATTCAGACCCCCCTCTGTATCGGCTCCTTCACTGAAACTGTATTTTATTTACTTTCCCGTCGTGGGGGATTTCCCTCACCGAAATCTCAGCCTTTCATTTCTTCCATAAAACTGATTAGGTTAACTTTTAATCTTTAGAGAATAAGGTATGTTATTGTTTACTTTAGTTTACGCTTACCTGGATTTGTTAACGTATATTATCAACCTACCTGTGTTTGTCTAAATGAACTTCTTGCTACCTGGGAGACCCATATCTGTCAGAAAAATGAACTTTCAGTCGGGGTGATGTCGTGATTGCAGTCGTTATCGAGGGTGCCGTACACCGTGTACACTCTGCAGGTATGTCGTCGTTGAACCGTGGCGACAGATCGCTGGACTTTCCCTGGCCCCCCGCAGACCGAAATTACCTTTGTTGCCTGTCAGACTGGCATACCTTGCTGACTGAATCGGTGACAGAATGTTGACGAGTTTGTCTTGTTTTGCACATTTCGTGTGCGGCTTTGCGCCACACGTGGACAGAATGCGGTAATTAAAAGTGATTTGTGTTGAAAACGATTTAAAACCCTGGAATTTGATGGAATGTGTTTTGTTACCTGTTTGCGTGTGTACGTTAGGGTATACGGATATAAGAGTGTATTTGTATACGTAAATGAAATATATGTGTATGTGTGTGTGTGTGTGTGTGTCTGTCTGTCTGTCTTCTCTATATGTATATATGGATGCATGCATGTATCTGTGCGTGTATATGTGTGAGTATATGCATGTCTATAATTATGTCTATATTTCCGTTCATGAGGTGTGTGTGTGTGTGTGTGCGTGCGTGCGTTGTCTGTATACGTATATAAGAGTGTGTTTGTGTACGTATGTGCCATACATATGTGTATATGTGTATGTGTTGTGTGTGTGTGTGTGAGTGAGTGTGCCTACCTGTATGTATGTATGTATGTATGCATCCATTCATGCATGTATGCATGCATGTGTCTCTGCGTGTATATGTGAATATGTATTTCCACACATGGTATGTGTAGGTGTGTGTGTTTGTGAGGGTCTGTGTGTATCTGTCATATACCCAAGATAATTTTTTTTTTTTTTTTTTTTAAAACCTAAACAGTCGATGTCCACTTGAAACACGGCTCGCCCAGCCTAACATCTCAGCCAGTGTCCACAACAAGCGTGCGCGGAACTCCATCACGTCCCTTAATCCACCAGATATTTTCCGTTCAGTGTTTGAATAATTCCAAACACTTTGACCACAGTATTTTCACACTGTGACCGCTCGCTTACTCGAAGTGTATTTCGCCTTATATAACACAACCTGCAAGACTATTTTGTATTAGTCTAAGCCCGTGTGTGTGTGTGTGTATAATCCAAGTCAGTTACACGGTTACTGCATACATAGCCAGCAGTCGATTGATTCTCCGGCCTCGTCGTTCTTAGGCTGACATAGGCTGTTTGTTATTTCTGTAACTCTACTCGGAACAGGTAGAGTATTATTATTGTTATTATTGTTATTATTATTGTTATTATTATTATTATTATTAGTAGTAGTAGTAGTAGTAGTAGTAGTTGTTGTTGTCGTTGTTGTTGTAGAATTAGTTGTATTAGTAGCGGTATCAGCTTGTAACACGTAGTGTATTATTCTTATTCTTAGTTCGTAGTAGCTGTAGCAGTATCAGAATATTTGTATTTTTATTATTTGCAATATAAACACCTGAGCAATTTTATCGTTATATTTTGTTTGTATGGACATGTATATCTGTAACGTATATGATGTATCTGTATGTGTGTAGACTTATACAGTAAGCATATGGTAACGTATATGATGTATATGTATGTGTGTAGACTTATACAGTATGTGTATGATAACGTATATGATGTATATGTATGTGTGTAGACTTACACAGTATACGTATGATAACGTATATGATGTATATGTATGTGTGTAGACTTATACAGTATATGTCTGTAACGTATATGATGTATATGTATGTGTGTAGACTTATACAGTATGTGTATGATAACGTATATGATGTATCTGTATATGTATATACTTATACAGTATGTGTATGATAACGTACATGATGTATATGTATGTGTGTAGACTTATACAGTGTATGTATGGTAACGTACATGATGTATATGTATGTGTGTAGACTTATACAGTGTATGTATGGTAACGTACATGATGTATATGTATGTGTGTAGACTTATACAGTGTGTGTATGGTAACGTACATGATGTATATGTATGCGTGTAGACTTATACAGTATATATATGTATGATAACGTATATGATGTATATGTATGTGTGTAGACTTATACACATACATATGTATGATAACGTATATGATGTATATGTATGTGTGTAGACTTATACAGTATATGTATGATAACGTATATGATGTATATGTATGTGTGTAGACTTATACAGTATGTGTATGATAACATATGATGTATATGTATGTGTGATGACTTATATAGTATGTGTATGATAACGTATATGATGTATATGTATGTGTGTAGACTTAAACCGTATGTGTGTGGCAGCATGTCTGAGACTTTCTAACTATGTGTAAATCAATATGCTTGTACGAGTATATTTGGATAAAATCAAAAGCATGTATCGATCATGGTTTTGACGTTATGTATGTATATGCGTGAATGCATCAGTGCCTTTGTGTGTATTATGTATTATGTATGTATGTTTGTTTGTTTGTGTGTGTGTACGTGCACATATGTTGTATTAATTAATGTATGTTTCTGTGTATGTGTGTGTTTGTGTGTCATAACATATGTAGGCTATGATATACTTATTATATATGAATGAGTATTAAGTGCATGGAAATTAATATCACTAAATCTTTAATATCTATTTGTATTTCGACATATGCACAGATATATTATTAATTTATTAACTATACGGATCCAAATTTTTTTTTTTTTTTTTTTTTTTTTTTTTTTTAGTAAAGTAAACTTTAATACGAGATACAATGATACTTTTATTATTATTATTGTTGTTGTTGTTGTTGTTAATGTTATTATCATTTTCATTATGATTGTTGTTGTTTATTGTTATTATTAGTAATATCGTTTTAATTTATTATTTTAATAATAAAAAAAAAAAAAAATGTATTATTATAATAATAATTTTTAATAATTTTGTGTTATTATTACAATAAATCATGAGAAATCACAAGAGCAATACACTAATACAGCTCTTGTTTATTACAGGATATAGTGGAAATAATTTAATAAAATATTTGAAATACCGACAACGTGTGCTTACATTTTATACAGGAAAGTAGGACATTAGAATACAGCTGTTGTGTCCATAGTAAAACTCCACGGCAATATTTACTTACTTTCTTACTTCCTGATTTATTTATTTATTTATTATTATTTTTATTCATTTGTTTTTCTTTATTTTTTCTATTTTTTTGTTTACTTTCCGATTTGTTTGTTCTATAAGTCTATTTATATAATATAATGACCTTTGTCCATACATTTTACTGCTGACCAGAAGATTTTATTCTGTCGGAGTCATGTTGTTGCTTGTTTAGTTTTTAATGCACATAAAAACTGTACAGGAGTTAGTCTTTTGTATGCACACTTGTCTATATTTAATTTTTTATGTAGCTGTTGTTATCATTATTATTATTGTAACATAAAAACGGGGTAAAAAAAATCTACTTCAGAAGACACTACTGTATGGCAATAACAACAACTACTACTACTACTGCTACTGCTGCTATTATTATTACTATTGCTACTATTGCTACTGTCATTACTTATCGATTTGTTTGTTGTTCTGTTATTTATTTATTATATACTTTTTTTGTTTGATTGTTTATTTAACTCTTTTTGTTGTTGTTTTTTTGGGGTGGGTACATTTTTACTACTACTACTACTACTACTATTACTACTATTACTAACTATTACTACTATTACTACTACTACTACTACTACTACTACTACTACTACTACTACTACCACTATTATACTATAATAATGATTATAATAATTATTATCATTTATTATTATGAATAGTTTCAACGAAAACTCAATTTCTTTTTACCAGCAGTATTAGATGACATACAAAACAATATATCAAAATGTTCAGAACTCTACTGAACCCTAGGATTCCAAAACAATAATCAAAAGTTCAGCAAGCAACATATAAACATTAATTTATTGATTATAGTACATTTGAATAGATTGTGGTTCTCTCAGTATGCTAAAAATATATATACATTTCATGTGTTTCTCAGTATTAGAAATACATAAAAATATATACATATCATGTGTTTCTCAGTATTAGAAATACATAAAAATATATACATATCATGTGTTTCTCAGTACTGGAAACTGCCAGAATCGCTGCAGCGTGTTAAAATGAAGCGAAACTCTTGCTCCGTGGTTCTCAAGTACACGTTACGCACCCAGTGCGATCCCTCACAATCGTGATATCTGTCTTGTTTAACAAGCAGCCGATAAGAACAAACACGAGATTCGGCAACAAGAGTTGAATAACAATCTGGCAATGTCACCATAAGATAATACGTTTATTATATAAACCCTGGTGGAAGTCTGTCGTAACATTTATTAAGATGAATTAAAACCGGTTTCCGCGTGACCAAAAAAAAAAAAAAAAAAAAAAAAAAAGAAAAAAAAAAGTAGAATCGTGTGTTAACTGGGTCTTTGTTTTATTTGAATTAAGAGGTGAAGCATTCGACTGTTTAATCTCCTGATTCTTTGATCTCGGATGCAGCATCTTTTATTTGGTCATTAAGTTCATTTGTCTGCATGAGAGAGAATTTATGATAATCTGTTTATTCAGGTAACAACAACTACAGCAATCCCAAAATAGACAACAAAAACCCCCAACAACATTAGATGTATGTGTTACTAAATAATGCTGAAATATTATGATGGTGTGGAAAAGGTTTAGACTGCTTTCTTTCTTCAGAGAAGCTTCCATTTAAATATATGCCTATTGTCTGTACAAATCCTTTAATGGCTAAAACCTTTTTCCAAGTCAAGGAACAATCTCTAGGATTGTCCAAGTACCCTAAAGTAGTATGAAAGTATAAGAAAAAACTTGCGGTTGTTGGTAATATTTTAAAAGGATTTGTTTTTATTATTTAAATTTTTAAAACTTTTTTTATGAAAGAACCGTTCAAACATGCCTTTCCTAAGCATGAATGTCTAACTTCATTACAGTTCTGGCCAATATAGGGAACTTTCTGGAATGTGTACGGACAGCACACCTTTCTAATTTAGTCCAAAGCTGTTTTGTTTCACACATATATATATATATATATATATGACAAATATCTGTATGCATGTGAGGAGGTCGAGGTGCAGATAATTCTTAGCAAGTTAACTAACTGCCCAAGCGCAATTTGTTGTGAGCAGAAACAGCTAATTTCGCCAGTAATTTCTGTCAGAATCAAAGAGAAAACTCTGCACGTTTTAAAACAATGAGCAATTACATTAATCTAATTACGTGCACTCCACATAATACGTTAATCCCGGTTACGTCTCGCTGTTACGACTAAACCCCTGGGCGTCCGCGTTTTATTTTTTAACTTTCTTCCCCCCACACTCGTTTAGAAGTCTCACGGCTTCACCTGCTCTACGTTCTGTCAGAGCTTCGAGGGGAAAGAAGTAGCACAGTAATCCCGTTTTCGTGGAACGAGTTTAGCCAATCCCTTTACCAAGCCGTCCGCTTAAGTCTTCACAACAAAACAACTATACCCTTTGTCAGCTTTAGTTTCGCCTAGTTGTCCAGTACAATTGAAAAGCTTTTTGATTTCCTGCTTCATTTAACGGATATCTTCAATTTACTGCGCCTACGGGGGACATCGTCTAATTATACGACTCTTTGAAGAGTCGGCGGTTCGACACCTGATGACCGCCTCCGTTGAGATTGGTTGTATTGTGATTTATATTACGATACGGTTTTGTTGTTTGTGTTTGTGAAGAAAGGAAGAAAAAAAGAAAAAAAGAGGATATAATCTGACATACTTGTGTGTGTGTCTCTGGGTAATTTGAGAATGGTTTATTAAGGGACGGGTTCGTTGTGTATGATATCAGTTTTACTTTGGAGTTTTTGTGTTATTTCAGGTAAGATATATGTTACAGCTTTATAATTTATTTTTTGTTGAACATTGTTGACAGTGCTGTGTGTGGTATATTCACACATATAAGCAATGTTTTTATACTTATATTTAGATTTTAATCCAAGTAATTTATATATATATAAAAAACGTTGTATATATTTTACTTTGAATTTATATTTCTTGATTTGTTATATATATATATATATATATATATATATACATGCACATTGTTGTTATTTTTATTATCTATTAATTGACATAAGAAAGGGCTTAACTGTAAAATAAATTGTTCATAAGTTGTATATTATGAATTTTAATATTATATTTAAAATTGTATTGTATTTATTGCAAATGTGTGTGTGTGTGTGTGTGTGTGTGTGTGTGTGTGTGTGCAATCACACATACGTTATTTTAATTAATATATCCCTAAGGTGAAACTTTTACAACAATAATAAAATATATATTAGTCTTTCTTGCTGGGCAGAAACTTTAATCAAATATCTTTACGTCTTCTGTCTGTCTGTCTGTCCGTCCCTTTGTTTCTCCACCTCAGTGATGTGGCGATAAAACACTCGAATACACAAACACGGGAGTTAACTGGCCGAAGTTGTGTTAAATATTATTAATAATAATAAATTTTGTTACAGTCGTTTTGCATTCATTCATTTAGTACGTTCTTTTGTACATTTCAGACCGAGTGTGACAGACGGCGAGAACTTTATTACACAGACGAGTCTGGTGCATATTATTATGTTTAAAGTCTGCTGCATTCGTCGCATTTTACTAAGTGGACAATTCTCGTCGATCAGTGCAGAAAGCGAGTGAATGCTGGTGACACGTTTTGGCTCGAAGCAGCAGTTTGTAACAAGGAAAGCAGACGACAGGGCGAGAGAAAATAAAAAAAAAAAAAAAAAAAAAAAGATAAGATGAAGTGAATTATGGCGGGAGACTGCATACAAGATTAGCAGAAGTCAAACGAAAAGAAATCAGAGTAGAGAATGAGGGATACCAGTAGACAAGGAAAGCAGATAACGAGTTGAAAAGAAAAGAAAAAGAAGAAGAAGATACGTAACGTGACAGGAGTTTGCATAAAAAAAAAGGAAAAAAAAAATAAAAGAGAAAAAGAAGATAAAAAAAGCGGTGGATACCTTTAGACACGACAAGCAGACGACGATGTGAAAAAGATTATTTAAAAAGTGAACTGCACCTAGGACTGGCAGACGTGACAGAGATAAAAAAAAAAAAAAAAAAAAAAAAAAAAAAAAAAGACACTGTCATAAAAAATGTGGATATAATCTAAAAATAAAGAAAGAGGAAAACAGAAAAAAAAAAAAAAAAAGAAGCGAATCAAAACCATCGGATTTTGGCGGGAGACAACAACAGCATAACATGTCCGTGAAACATTATTAAAGAAAAAAAAAAAAAAAAAATCTAACACAGGTACCTGAGTGAAAACTGCCCTCAAGTATTGCAGACGACAAAAACAAACCGAAAAAGTTTATATAAAAAACCCACATAAAAGGACTTGAGTAATTTTATGTGGCGAACATTTTACAAAAATAGCAGACAGCAGGTCATAAAGAAAGAAATAACACACTGGAGAGTAGCGGTAAACTGGTGACAAAAAAAGCAACTGAAAACTGAACAAAATACAACAAAAGTCGTGGAAAAAAGTCGTCGAAAAGCGACAGGTGTTTCTGGCTCGTGTCCACGACAATGAGCTGGGCTTACAACAATACCCCTCCCGGTGCGTGCGGGGATACCGTTCCGCGGCGTGCGATTGCGGAAAGCGATTATTCGGCAAACACGCCGACACGGGCCCGTTGTTCGCGGCGGAGTGAAAGAGGCAGCCGCGCGGAAACCGAGATAACAGCAGACGTTTCGCCGGTTCATACGTGGAGGCTGCGATTGGCGGGCGACAAAAGGTTCTGTCATGTGTCCAAGGGGCACACGGTCAGCGAGGTGAATGCGGGGATACGCGGTGAACATACTTCATTTGGTCGACAGCCGCCGCCGAGATCAGAAGCAATGACTGTCGCCTCCACCAACGTAATATCCGATCACGGCCTGAATCACGTGGGCGTTGCTCGCTCGGCTCATCGAGTAGGTAGCAGTCCACACAAAGACCACATCTTCAAGCAGACAGCGTGTGAATCGAGAGGCGGGCGACAAGGGAGATCGAGTACTGTGTTTGAAACAAAAAAATCGAATGTTGTTAACGAAAGTACGAATTCATGTTCGAGGGATTTTTACGATGCAGGTCGCTGTGAAACGCCGAGCTGGTTTTCTTTGAAACGTTACGTTCAGCTGTCAAACGGGGACAGTCCGTCCGTGATTAATGACGGCGGCGGAGCGGGAAATCCCACCGACATCCTCGGTCACACTCGTCAGTATTCGGATCAGTTCGAGAAGTACAATCTGGACCTGACGGCCGGTCTATCGGCTGGCTCGGTTCACGAGACGCAGTTGTCGCCGGTTACGATTTCCAGTGGTTACGAAAGTGATTACGTCCCTTCGCCAACGCTTCCCCCTGAAGCGACTCCCGAGTTTCCGCGAGACAGTTATTCACCTCGGCTCGGACTGAGCGATAACATCACCGGACATCTCTCTCAGTCCGACACGTATCCCATTTCAGACGCAAGCACGAAGTTCGCTAGTCAGAAATTCGGGTCCCTTCGACGACATCCGGAGAAACGACGTGTGTCCAACGACGTCAACAACCGCAGCGTCGATCCCCTTGTTCTTTTCTCACTTCGGTACGAGCTGGATGTTCGGTCATCAGCCAAGTCTCAAAACAAGAACCACAAACTGGCCAAAGTGGCGAGATCCATGTACGAGATAATCCACGACTTGAGGAAACAAGGCTGTGCGTCTCTGAAATCGAAACGTCAGACGTCCACCGATTCTAGCATGGAGTGCGGTTGCAACGGTTCAAACCGGCCTAGATTTTCACCCATATCCAGCCGCGATATGAACGTCAGGGGTGACGTTTGTCTCAACAACAACAACAACAACAACGAGGACGACTCAGAAGGTTATCTGAAACCTCGACCTGTAGCAGACGACGACCGTGCACCGGTTGACCCAGCTGTAAGTACAAACAGTAGACGTACATCACTCGAACATCCCGCCTCCATTATATCAGATAGCCGGGTGCACGCACCGGAGCTTACATCCCGTCATAAAATGTCTCCACTTCACAGCAGTAGTCACGGTTCAGTGAACAAAACATTTCCCGTGCACGATGAAAATGAAAAAAATGAAAATATTCTGCAAGGCGAAAGCAAAAAATGCCTCCGTTTCGAAGGTTTAAAACCAGGCCAGAAATGTTTCAATTCGTTAACGGAGCAGCCAGCACCTCGGACTGTTTTACAGGACAGAAACTTAAATTTGCTAAAGGTGAACGTAAATCCGAGAGCGCACAACGTCAAAGTTCGCGACCCTCAGTGACAGTGAGCACATCTACGAGACGATTCCCGGAGACGAGAACATGGTGCTGGTTGTCCCGCATCACGAGAACTCCAAACTCGCCAAGTGGCTGACGATTCCCAATCTGACGGGAAGCACCACGTCGAATATTCCCCCAGCACTGCCCGAAAGGCGATACAACAAAGGATCAACAACTGACATTTCAACGACGAAGGCGTCTCTGACGTCTCTTTTGGACAGAACTGCAACAAACGACGTCGTCCAAGAACGAACACCAGCAGCAGAGACGTCATCGAGCACGTTTGAAAGTGTCGAGAATGACTCGGACAGCTCTGTGTATGCCAAGGTGTGTAGATATTCGAAGGAGAGCAGGACGGTGTTACTGGATTCGGCGGTGGTCGATGAAGAAGACGATGGTTTGTATTCCGAGGTGATTCGTCTGGACCACGGGCAGTGCCAGGTCTCCCAGGAAACCACGTTCAAGCGTCACGTGTACTTGACTGACGTTTCGTCCGAAAACTACTGTCGCCTGGAACCGATTCGAGCAGCAGACGACATAAACCAGTGGTCGTCTGGCGACATCCTCAACTTCATCGACGGCATACACGAAAACAATTCGCCAAAACGGAGAGAAAACATTCTACAGTTGCTAGGCAACAGTAAGACGTGTGCGAAACTTTCTGAGTCCCTTGAGATAGAAACGAGGCTGCTTCACAAAGGACTTTTGTTCAGTGAGTGGTACGACGACGACGGTGACAACGTTGTGGACATGGTCACATCCTCAGATCCTCCGATCGTGTTTGATGTTTGTCACCTAGAACCAACCTATGTGTAGCAAACTAGATTCCAAAACTTTTGTTTGTTTGTTTGTGTCCTGAAAACACTTGAAATGCAGACTAAGTTGGATAAAGCATTACCAGAGAAAACCCAGGATTTAAAAGAACAATTCATTTTAAACATATTGTTGTGCTGCACATACTACTGAATACAAAAGTTGGTCATCTGTTTTGTAATAGAAGTTTATTCTCTAGTAACGTGATAGATATACACATATAACAGGAGATTAGTCTTTTGAAAATACAACATTGCTATGACAACTGTTTATTCTCGTTTATAAACCAGTTTAATGCATTTTTCCTATTATGTTTCGAAAAGAAACGTTCGGTTATATATGGAACTTCATTTAACTGTTACGTCTAATATTAAGACACTGTTATATCGATTATAATTTCTACTGTTTTGTCTCTACAATTAAGAGCTATGTTTTATATCGAATACGTTTTCTTTCTTATATGGAATATCGAGAGATAAATCATAGTGTATCGAATATATTTTTCTATACTTACACAGCACATACATTTGTATGTTATGTCAAACATTAAAACGAGTGTTATATCGAATATCAGTTTATAACTTATTGATTTTCCTTGGTATGTCGAACAATAACATGGGTCTTATGTCGAATATGAGTTTATGAGTTATACTGAGTATTAATTTTCAGTGTTATATCGAACAATAGATGTATTATATCGAATATCTGTTTATAAGCTATGTCGAATATCAGTTTTATTCGGCTATCTCGAATATAAATTTCTGTGTTAAATCGAAAACGAAGACTGTGATATTGTGAAATGTACTTAACCATGATGTTAGTTTATTTTTCTCAGGGATGTGACAGAAGATGTATTTATTTTTTTTGACAGACTTGTTCATTGTGTAATTACTGATGTTCATGTATGTATCATATTTAATAATATTCATGATTGTGGTAAACAGGTTTTGACGCATTTCTGGTTTCTTCGTTTTGTATTTTGAATTTTGAGAGAGAGAGAGAGAGAGAGAGAGAGAGAGAGAGAGAGAGAGAGAGAGAGAGAGAGAGAGAGAGAGAGTGTGTGTCCAGGTGAAAGAAAGACGCAAGTAGAAACACGCTGAGACAAATACATACGAACCCACTGAGAGAGATAGAGACATAAATATAAAGAGAAATATATAAATGATTTGCAAATATACATTCATCAGCTATATCTGTTTTTTTTTTTTTTTTTTTAATAACATTTTCTTTATCAAGTTATGGTCGCGAATTTTCTTTACAAATTGCTCAGAGATCAGGTTATAAAGGAAAGAACATCAAATAAACAATGTGTCTGAGTCGAGAATATGACACCGAAAGACAAAGATAATATCTGATGTTCGCTTTAATCTAGCTACACAAACATCAAAGGAATTCCTCCGACTTGTTTGTTCATCCTTCGTGTACCAAACACAGGTTACCTTTATTAGCCGTCTGAAGATTAAAATTAAGTTTAACATTAAGTTACGTATAAAGTGTAACCCCTCCCCCCAGTTTATGGTTACATGCAAGTCACGTGATTTTATAACGCTGTCTGAACGTCTGGGGAATGTTTTGTTATCAGTCACTGTCTGGGTGACATCTTGGATAAGTCTGGCCTTTTAGTATGAAGTGTAACAGGATCAACTCGTAGCACTTACGTGTAAACTGATTTATGTAAAGGACGCTTCATTTCTCGGGAAGGTTATCTGTCGTACTGGTCATCTAATAAGTCTACGAGGTGCGGACCAATCATTTCAAAAAGAGAACACCACCACAGTTAGGGATGTGCCACTTTAATTGTATAATAATAATAATAATAATAATAATAATAATAATAATAATAATAATAACAACAATAACAATAACAATAACAATAACCACAACAACAACAATAATAAAAAGATAAATAACTCAAGGAGCACACTGGCTAGATTGGGAAATGCAATGACAAGGGCCTGATTTGGAGAGAACTGTGAAAGGCCCATAACTGATTAATCAAAGGCAAATTAATTAGAGAACATAAATGATATGTTTTTTACATATAAAAAACCAACGATAGAAGATAAACAAATACATTCTAGCCATATCATTGAACATATTTACAATTACATCCTTATTTTCAACACTAAACTAAAGCTATACTCGCTAATACATTTTTGCCATAGGTAGCATGGAAATAAACAGCAAAAACTTACACTATAAAACATACATAAAAAGATTCTTCTTGAAAACTACATTAACCCTGACCTTTTTGGTCACTTTACATCCTGTTTTTATATACAGAACTATCCATTAAAAATCAGTTTGTCACAATAAAACCTTCATGAAGTTTAAAACCATGTATTTGTCCCCAACACCCAAAACCTGTCGAAATAAAGATGTTTTCTTCTTGTACGTTTTAGAAAGAACGTCCAGGGAGCTCTTTGTTACAGTTTATTTAACAAGTGTAAAGTGTATTTATATAACATAATGGCCTTTGTCCATACATTTTACTGCTGACCAGAAGACTTTATTCTGTCGGAGTCATGTTGTTGCTTGTTCAGCTTTTAATGCACATAAAAACTGTTCAGGAGTTAATCTTTTGTATGCACACTTGTCTGTATTAAAAACAAATTGTAGTTGTTGTTATCATTATTATTATTTTAACATAAAAACGGGGGACAATAGTAAAATAAAATAATTCTAGTTTAGACGACACTTCTGTATAGCAATAACAACAACAACAACTACTACTACTCCTACTGCTGCTATTATTACTATTATTACTACTACTACTACTATTGCTACTGCGACTACTAATGCCAAGGCTGCAGTACTTCGATTACTACTACTGTAACAACCACAACTGATATAACAACAACAACAGCAATTATAATAATAATGATGATGATAATGCTGATGATAATAATGATAATTTAACTGATATCATTTATATTTTTATTACTTTTTACGCTTTTTGAAATCAAATACTACCTCCATAACTATTAACACTACAACTATCACTACTACTACTACCACCATGACTGCTACTAATACTATTACTACTACTACCAATGCTACTAGTGTAGCTACTACTACTTCTTCAATTAATAACCATGCTACTAATAACTCTGCTACTACTACTACTACAACGCGTGTTAATAACAGCTAGAACAGTAATAATAACAATAATTATAAAAGTAACATCAATTATAACAACAATGATGATGATGATGATGAAGATGATGATGATAATAATAATAATAATGATGATGATGACAACGATGATTATTATTATGTTGATGATGATAATAATATATATAACACGTCAACATTAATCTGTCCAACTGTTGACCCAGCTCATCCAGTTTATCTTAATCTAACTGCGTAAATAATCGTTGTTTGATACGAAATTCCGTGAATTATTTCCACATTAACATATTTGTGGTTGTGTCAAATTAGAGAAATACTTGGTCATTGAAATCTTATTCGTTATTGTTGACACATTTTCTCCCTCAGGTATACTTCATACAAAGAAATGATTTTGAAAGAAGAGAGAAAAAAAAAAAAGAGAGAAAAACGAAAAAAGAATAATAAATAGAGAGAAAGAAAGAGAGAGAAGAAAACGAGAAGGAAAGAAAAATAAACCAATAATCTGTCCTCATGAAATTTATGTTACTATTATTATTACTGTTGTTGTTGTTGTTTTAAGGATGTTTAAGTATACGATTTCCATTGTTTGTGTTATTCTTTTTTTTCATCTTTCCTTTTTAAAAATACCTGTATATATCTGTCTTGCTTTTCCAGATACACATCTTCCTAACACACAAAATTAACTTATAGTCTGAGAATTCCTGAGAAAATGAAACTTAAGACATCAAAATTTCCTTCTTTTTTTTTTTTTTTTTTTTCACACATCACTGATTGTTAGCGTTTGATTGACTTGATGTCCAGACACACTCGATCCGCTATCATTCCGAAAACCACTGAGGCGTGAATCCACGACCCGAGGCCACGGTCTACCTGTCACGAAGGAAAGAAAGAGCTAATAGATCTAAAATAGAGAAACGGGCGACAAGAAACAATATGTGCATACAATAGAAAGCCATTAGAATTTGCGTGGTATATTCAAAACAAAAAAAAAGGAGTGATTTACTGTGATTTATGACTTTATGTCTTGAGATGTCGTATTTTAGGTTCACTTTAACATTCAAGGTTTAATCTTGACACAGGACAAAACATACCAAAATACTTTGTGCTACCTGAATAATAATAATAAAAAAAAAAATTGTGTCTATTACTGAACTACGGTTAAGTTATAATTATTAGAGAATGCGAGATGATGAATCAAATTTGCTGTTATTATTATTATTATTATTATTACCATTAACAAGATGATCACGATAAAATGATGAACATTATTATTATTATATTTGCTTGTTATTATTGTATATTATCTTCATAATCATCATAATTCTCATCTAGCTAATTACTACTACCAACAGCAGGATTAGTGGAAATAGCAATAGTACTAATAGCTGTAGAAGTTGTAGTGGTAGTAACAGTAATAATAATAATTCAGCAAGTTATTTAATTACCTTATTTTATCATTAGTTAAAATTATGGTATAAAAATTAATAAAACGGTCACTTAGAAGTGTGTGATGTGTATCTGAATTTTTGGTTCATAAATCACATTTAAATAATTATACTATAGTTTACAATTTCCCATACTCTGAACTTGTACTTATTATTTTCTCTGAAGCAGACTGTTCTTAAGTTCTCTATAGCCAGTTACGTAACATTACGAACGATTTATTTTTAATGCTTATTTCATACAAATCTTTTGTTTATATATATATATATATGTAAATCAGAATATATTTGTATAAAATAAGTTATTCAGCATTCCTTTCTCTTCCTCTCTCTTTTCACGGTTGGACACGCTCGAGTTATCAAGAATGGCGTACATATACAAAGTGTTATGGAATGTTATCAAGCGACCGTATCAATCGTAAATGTATTGTTGAAATGTTTGTCACGGCACAGAATAATTATCATTGGCTTGTAACAGGTTCACGATGTTTCTCGTAATTAATTATCGCCTGACTGAGGAGCTCAGCATTTAGAGCCATGGCCTGAGGCTTGATGGAACGCGGGATCAGTTCCCATCTGTTCAACGTTTGAGTTATTATCCGTTCCGTCCCCGTAGCCGATGACTGATTGTAAAACGGTCGAGGTATGTGCGTTTTCGTTGAGGTGCGTAATTTGGAAGCAAGCGTGATGGATCGCGTATTCATTTCTAAACAGCTCGTTCACTCGTTATCACTCACCAGCCAAGAGTCAGTGAATACTTTTTATTTTCATTTCATCTAATGAGGAAATACAGTATGTGTTAATGCTACTACTACTATGATTAATTCGAATAGGAAAATGCAATCTATATTATTATTACTGCTACTACTACTACTACTACTACTACTACTAGTACTTCTTCTTCTACTACTACTACTACTACTACTACTACTAGTACTTCTTCTACTACTACTACTACTACTACTATTTCTACTACTACTACTACTACTACTACTAGTAGTACTTCTTCTACTACTACTACTACTACTACTACTACTACTACTACTACTACTACTACTACTACTACTACTACTACTACTACTACTACTACTACTACTACTACTACTACTACTACTACTACTACTACTACTACTACTACTACTACTACTACTTCTTCTACTACTACAACAACAACTACTACTACTATTACTACAGTTATTTCGAAAAGAACTGACATGTAAATATTTAATCAGTGGTGTCAAAAGGTTGAAAACAAACTTAACTTATAGACCTTGCTATCCAGAAAATTCCTGTTTATCTTAGAGCCACAGTATTTATTTATAGACGATTCTGGTGCTTACTGTCTATGGGTATGGAAAATTACTTACTTCTCTAATCGAGTGGAGAACCTGATTTTTTCTAACACATGACATCGTAATTCTAAAAAGAAGAAATAAACAAGCCCGAAATAAGAAACATATCTGTCACACATAATAATGACTGTTAACATCAAACACTTCTGATATTTTATTACAGAAATGTTAACCGATACGTTCATTTGGTTGTAATTATGATTTCAAGACAAAATTAATTATCGCGTTTTAAATTTTTTTAATTTTTTTTTAATTTTATTTTAATGAATCGGCTAAAGCTGATATTTTATGTGTTGCTCGAAAGAAGGAGTTAAATATGTACTGTAACATTCTTAAATGCTGAAAAAAAAAAAAAAACAACCCCAAAACACAATGATAACGATATCAACAGCAACAACAGTAACAAAAACACCAATAATAATATATTAATGAATAAAGAAAACATAAATAAATACGTTTTAAATAAATAAATTACGGTTATAATAGCGTGTGTAAATGAGTGTGCACTTTTATGTCTGTGTGTGTCTGTGTATATTATGCGCATGAATGTGTGAATACATGTGTGTGTGTGAGAGAGAGAGAGAGAGAGAGAGAGAGAGAGAGAGAGAGAGAGAGAGAGAGAGAGAGAGAGAGACAGACAGACCGAAGGGACATAATCGACAATATAATTAAGTTCTCTAATTTGCTAGCTTCTTTGTTGAACATTATACACTGAACAGAATTATTAACAGAAATAAACAAATTTTAATACAGAGAAAATATATTAGCGATGTTGCTGATGTCATCGCTGACGTTGTTTATTCATAAATGAAGGTGTATAATGACAAATAAACGATTTTCAATTATTTATATGAAAAGTATTTTTAATAAGATCTAAAATGTTTTATCACATATAACTGTATCCGTGAGTATTACTTTAAATTTGTTTTTATTTCAATCATTTCAACATAAAATATCTCAAAAACAATATTTTGAGGATTAGATCACGCTACTTTTTAAGTCATTCCAATTTACTCAATGAAGAGTTCTTTCCCTTCAATTATAATTATACAAAAAATGACATTAGCAAAAAGCTTGTTTAAACTGAGTCCCCACGTATAGCAGGATCTTTTCATTTTATTGCTTTCTCTAGAATTAGTGCGTTTCTTTTCTTTTTTCTTCTTCGTGAAATATTACAGAATTTATATATATTATTTGTAATTTAATTTAAGGTAATTACTTAATCTAATAAATAAATATTACCAGCAAACGTGTAATTAAATGAACCAGTGCGTCAATTTTTATATTTTACAGTTTAGCAAATAAATTAGTAGATAATTTTTTTTTTTATCATCATCATCATCATTATCATCATCATCATCTTCTTCATTTTTTTCTTTTTGTGGTTGCTGATGAAGTTTGGTTTTTAGTTTTGTTGTTGTTTCTTTGCTGATTTTTGTTGTTGTTTGTTTGTTTTTGGTTTTGAATACTTTTATTGCTATACTATTCGGTTTAATTTACAAAACAGATAAGCATATAGTTTTTACAGTTATACCATCTTAGTAATACACGTTATAAATATTGATTATTTGACATAATTATCTGTTATTTCAACAACGTTATCGATTGGCCGCAAATAATATATATTTTATTTATTAATTCTGGACTATATTTTTGGAATGCGTTTGCTCTGATAATTTATAATAATGACAATCATTTGGTGTCCGTTTCTCGTACTGATTTCCGATAGACGAAGAAAGAGAGAGAAAAAAAATCGACTGACCCATTTACGACTAATTGGTCTCGTTATTTTCACATTACCTGAATGATTTCTGAAAGAGATGGTTTAATGATGCATGTTAATTTTAATATATAAATAGCCTCAATTAATTATAGATGTAAATGTTTCTGATTTTATGGATTAAAATTAGAGAAATTTTTTAAAGTTACTTTTGTTAGAAATTAAAAGGATATAATTTGTGAATTAAAAAAAAAAAAAAAAAAAAAAATGGTGTTGGTAAGCACTGGGATTATGTGGATAAAATTTGAGAATTTTTGTTAAGTTTTCTTTGTGAAATAAAAATAAAAAGATATAATTTGAGTAGTAAAAGAAATGGGTTAAGCATTGGGGTTTGAGCGTTTGCCTAAGGCATCCTAGGTCGTAGGATCAATCCTTTTCGTTACCTCACTGGGATATTTCACGATGAAACCAGTAATCTGTGACTGGTTTTCTTAGTTACTAAAACAGACCGTTAATTATTATTTTCATATACATACAGGTATACATATACAAATTCATTACCGGCTATGTTCCTCTACTATTTTATTCTGCTCTTTCCCAGATCATTTCATATTTTTCTTTTTATTTTGTTTTCGTTTTCTTAAACATTCAGTGTTTTTCATTTGTATGTGCGTCGTACATTTCTTATATTTTATTTTTAATGTAATCCACAAGTCAAAACCAGGAAAGGCTAACCTTAGGCACTGTCTTTCTTTCTTATGACTGTTTTTCTGTTCTTCCTATCTTCATCTTTTTCTTCTTATTATTATATGCTATCACTACCACTACTACTACTCTACTACTACTACTGCTACTACTACTACAACTACTACTATTGCTGCTGCTACTACTACTACTACTACTACAAAACTATTATAACAGTTATTATTATTATTATTATTATTATTATTATTATTATTATTATTATTATTTTATATATATATATATTTTTTTTTTTTTCTGCGGGTTTGTAAAATCTACAAATTTTTTTTTTTAAATTAATTATCCATTTAGGAAAATAATTGACTATTCAGATATTAACAAAAGGAAAAAAAACAAAAAAAAAGTCTTCTGGTCTATCCAGTGTGCAATACATTAAAATATTACCTATCTGCGTGACACAGATTTGTCTAACCTACAGGATAAAGACTTTGTTTGAATAGCTCTGCTTGTTGACTTACTCCAGCGAAATACAATATCTTATTATTCTAATGGCTGGAAAACATTTTAACACACAGCACTAACAGGTGGCGCTGTCAGACACTCGTGCACAGGAAGACTTCCAACATTTTGGAGCAACGGTGTATCGGATCACGTGACTTACCTTTCATAACGTCAGCACGTTACCAGCGACTTTTTGCTGGTAGAAACGTCCGAACGCTGTTGTGGTGGAACTACGTCAGCGAGAGAGACGATATTTCATTATTAATGTTGTCTGACGAATCTTTTGCGTTTAGAAAACAATAACGTGCAGCCCTTTGCCCAGCATTAACGCTGAAATAACGCGGCGAAGAATCGTGTTGATTCGTGGCCACGTGACAGTTATTGCTGGCAGTTAAAACTCCCTTTCCAAAGTAGGTACTCCAAAGCGATTTTCTGTTTGGGAAATAAGTTTTGTTAAAGTAAAGTATACGATGTGGTCTTCAGGCGCACGAAGTAAGTAGGTGAACGAAGACACATTTATTATCTGAGCACATATTTCACCAAGAATATTACAAACGTGTAAAAAAAATTTTTTTCAATATTATTATTTTTTATTGCGCTCCTGTAAGGTTTACGCATCATACATCATCTATAGCTTGTATAATTTAAACCAATATGTGAAATTATACTCCACGATACTTTAGCAGCTAATATTATTATTATTATTATTTGTTCGTTTGTTTTTTTGTTTTTTTTTTCTAATAAGATTCATTTAACCTGAACATTAGGGTCATATCCAGTCAGATCTATATATTTTTTATCCAGGTCATGATATACATTTTCCTTGTCAGTTAAGACAAAAAAGATTCCTTGCTGCAGTGAGTAACTTGTGTCAAGACAGTAGTGAGTTTCCTTGTTTATTTCCTATATTTAGTAACTGTTAGTAACCAATGTGTTGAGAGGTTAAATAAATATTCAGTCATTCATCATAACTATCCCATGATTTCGTGTCTGAATATTGTTCTTTGTATATGTTTTTTCTTGTAAATAAAGCATATATATATATATGCGTGCGTTTGTGTGTATGCAAGAGTTATTGTGCATGTGTGTGCATGTAGTCTCTGTGTAAACAAAAAAAAAAAAAAAAAAAAAAAAAAATAAAAACAAGATCACAATCCCTCCTTTGAAATTTATTGAACAACAGAAAAACAAGCTAATCAAATAAACAACACTGAAATAATTATAATAAATCCAACAAATGATGTGTAGCAGTACAGAACTGGTGATGAAGTGTACGATAATTGAAAAATAAAAAATAAAAAGAATAAAAGAAATTTTAATATTACTTCATATCCAACAAGCAAAAAACAAAAATAAAATAAATTCAGATAATTTTGAAATATAAATTTCTTTTTTATTAAATATTTAATCAATCAATCAGTCTGTGAAAATTTAAATAAATAAATAAATAAGAATATAACTTCAAAAACGATAAAGGAAACGAAAAAAAAAAAAAAAAAAAAGAAAAAAAAAAGAAGAAAAAACAACAATTCACAGTCAACGACAATACCACCACCACTACCACCATGACACCTTCACCAATAACAACAACAACAGTATTGAATAATTGTAATGATAGCGATGTTGATGACAAAATAGCTATTAAATATACGGCTACTAAACTAAAACGTAATTAAAATTCACCTTCGGACAAACTAAGGAATTGGGAATATATTCTATGTTAAAGATGAAAAAGATGAAATCCTGATGAAGTGACAAAAAAAAAAAAAAAAGAAAAAAAAAATAGTTTTTCTTTGAACACGCTGGTGGTAACTAATTTTATCAGAAAAGGAAATTAAATCTATAATTAAGAAGACTGAGAAACACAGGAATAAATGTTGTGTTTAACGAGACTAATAAAAATAAACGTTATATTTATCGAGACAGAACAATACAAACGTTATATTTATCGAGACAGAATAATACAAATGTTATATTTATCGAAACTAATAACCCGTTAATAATACTATATTTACCGAGACTTTAAAAAAAAAAAAAAAAAAAAAAAAATAATAATAATAATAATCAAAAAAGTAAAAGAAAAAGTAAAGAAACTAATTAACCCTTTTCATTAAAAGCTAAACTTTAATTAAATGTTTAGTTCAGAAATAGTACAGAAACTTGATTTAAAAACTAGATTTAAATAAAATGTCCGGTTTAGTACGTTACAGTTTTGTAGCTGTTGTTTTCCCACGTATCCAATTAAAAGTTTAATGAGCAGAATATTTTTAATTGCTGTTCGTTTGTGCCCAGGGAGAAGACTATGCCACTTTGATATAATATTTCTGCTCGAGGCGTTCACGGTCACCGGATCGATCCTCACCGGTAAGCTCATTACAAAGTGTCACGCTATTGATATTTCAAGGACTTTAATATTTTCTGATATGGAAAAGCTATATGGCAGCTATCACTGTAAGAATCCATTCTAACTTCCTGTAATAATGACATCATATTTATTTTTAGATCTTATGCAATAAAAAATTTATTATTTCGTATATATTTTACAAATTTTAATATAAATTATCATTTTGTTTTACTATTTATTTAAAATATATGGATTACTCTGATTTAGAAGAGTATAAAAACGCTGAAAGAAAAGTTCAAAAAAGAATTTGCCAATTATTGATTATTACAAATCACTATATTCGGAAAGGATTTGGTGAAAGAGGAATTATAAAAAATTTTAAACAGTCGAATACCAACTGACGCTATTGTTACATTTAAACAAGCTATTCAATATTTAATACGTGAATGTACTGTTCGATTATGTAATATTGGAATTGTTGCTAACGAAACCAGAGATACATTGACATACGGCAGAGGAATTACAATACTTCGTGAAGTGTCAAGAACAAGAAGAAAACTTTACGACGTTTTAAAAAGATACAAAACGCGTTTTGAACATGGAACCTAAAACAATAACATCCGAGTTAAAGAATAAACTTCATCATATCACTGATTGTTTCATGAACAGACACAAATGGAAACATAACGAAAACTTTATAGAAGTTCTGCAACAACTATACTTTAAATTTAACTTGACTTTGAGAAAAAGATTATTACACTGGATTATTAATTTGGATGGGCAAACAACGAAAGCATTATTCGAAAAGATCATGTAATATTGATTACAGTGGAAGACCGCGGTGTGGGGGGTTCTATCATACATGAACATAGAAAAAGATTCTTTGATAATAATTATAAGAAATGTCATGATTACAAGATGTGGATGTTCTGGTACAATACAAAGAAGAAATTAGACGGAGTTTTTACTGATTTTTTAATCGATAAAACAAAACTTGAAATATTTGATGATATTATGTTAAATATTTATTATTAAATAAATGCACTGCTATTAAGCAACGTGAAAATTATATTATTTGTTTTATTTTATTTAATATAAAATCAACTGAATCATAAATTATGTTAATATACCGGAAATGACATCATAAGGTCAAAGTTGAAGGTGAAGGTATCTCATTATATATTCATAAATATTATTTTATATAATTTATTAAATTAATAAAATAAAATAAAATAATTATTATTAATAAATAACAGACATAAACTAATTTTATTTCATTTTTTATTTGAAGTAAAGCAAAGCATACAAAACAGTCCTTCCAAATTGGCAAACCACATGACAATTTTTATAGTAACACAAAATCTGATAAATTTGGAGTTTATAATCGTTTGTTTTTCATCTCTGGACACATGTTTAACAATTAAATCTCTTTGTTGTGGTGGACAACGTCCACAACTAGAAAACTTTAGCAACAGGTAGATATTTTGCAGATACAGTCTTTCTATAATCCTTTCTACAATCAGGTAACTTTCCATGAAGATAAACTTCTCTCGTTACTTTCTCCATATTTTTATCGTCTGACCATTGGGTTAATGTTGAAAGCATATTTTTAGTAAGTTTAGGACACAATTCATAGCTAGCAGAACATTTACAACTTTTTCTATCAAAAGATATTTCACAAAATATTTTCAGTCCAACATGGTGTACGATTGTTATGAATGTTTGATATTCACATTCTTTTTATTTTTATTTAAATCAAAATGATACATCACTGGTACTTCACCTACTCTATCTATAATTTCTCTAAACCAAGCAAACTGAAGCAAGCATTGCCAATCATAAAACATATACTGATCAAATTCAAGTCTCTTGAAAGGAAGAACGTGTTTTCTATACAATTCTTTATCCTCAAAATCCTGTTTATTTTTCTTTACTTCTGGTAGTCAGTAGAGTGCAGGCATTAGGTTTTTATAAGAAGAAAAAAGTAATTAGTCAAGTAATTAAGTAAGAAATAAACAGTTTACATTAGCATTAAACATGATTAATAAAAACTGTTTAGTGCAAGTCATTATTAATAAAAATAGTAAACTGAATAGCAGGTAAAAGTTAATCTGTTAGTATTAAAATATGGAGAGGTGTCGTTAAAAAAAACCCGTATTAATTAAAAATTATATCGTTAATATTATATGGTTCTTTCTTTCTCTCTTATTCTGCATTTTGACTGAACTTCTTATTAAATTTTAATAAATATTCCTGTATATTGATGAATAAATCCATCCATCAATCAATGAGACAGTCTCTCTCTCTCTCTCTCTCTCATTTATCTATCTCTCTCTCTATCTATCTCTCTGTATGTATGTCTGTCTATCTATCTATCTGTGTGTCTGTGTCTGTGTCTATCTATCTATCTGTCTGTCTATCTATCTCTACATCTATCAATTTATCTAGATATCACCATTAAACTACTATTTACTGCTACTATCATCATCATCATCATCATCATCATCATATCCTTCTTTATTTTAAAAATTATTTTGATTTATTAACACTTTTTTTTTTTTTCAGATTATTTCTTATTACTATCAAAATTTTCTCACATTGCATCAAGAAAAGGTTACCGATGCAATATTTTCAGAGTAAAGTATTTTTCTGGATGGAGTCCATCCTTTAAAAAGTTCATTTTCACTCTTTTCCAGTTTGTGTCAATAAACTACCCAGAAACCGACACAGAAGCAATTTCTGCTGTGTTTATTGAAAAAATATTAAATCCCAAGTCTATGCTGGTAGAGCTACAATTGTGAGTTATTTGATATTTTTTCATCTCCGCTGGGAGAAGTAGATTTTGTTTGTGTTATTATCGGGTTTGTGAAAAGCTATCGTAAAACTTGCTCCACTGATTTCTAAACACTTTCTCGGATTTTTCCTTTTTAACCAGATGCTTGCAGAAACCTTCAAAAACTCCTGTGAGGATAAATAATATGTTATGTGTGTGTGTGTGTGTGTGTGTGTGCGTGTGTATTTGTATGTATGTATGTATGTGTGTGTGTATATGCATATGTGTTTTTGTATATATTTGTGCGTGCATTTATTATCTATCTATCTATCTATCTATCTATCTATCTATCTATCTATCTATCTATCTATCTATCTATCTATAATTTAGGGTGTGTATAAATGTGTGTAATGTATGTATGTATATGTAATGTGTAATGTGTTTGTGTATATATATGCGTGTGTTACTTTACGTATGTGTATTTGTATGTATATATGCATCTTTTTATCTGTCTGTCTGTTTTTATTTATCCATCTAAATATCTTATGTCTGTCTATCTATCTATCTGTCTATCTATCTATCTGTCTGTCTGTCTGTCTGTCTGTCTGTATATCTATTTTCTGCCATTATCTAATAATAATATAAACTAAACGTTGTTTTCCATTTATTAACTATATACACAGGTTTCTGTACGTGGTTTCTGTGATCGCAGTATTGAGCTGGGTGTAGCTTTAACTGCAGTCATTAACCGTGTTGAGTTCGGTGTAGCTTTAACTGCAGACATTACCAGTGTTAAGCTGGGTGTAGCTTTAACTGCAGACATTAACAGTGTTGAGCTGCGTGTATCTTTAACTGCAGACATTACCAGTGTTGAGCTGAGTGTAGCTTTAACTGCAGACATTACCAGTGTTGAGCTGAGTGTAGCTTTAACTGCAGACATTACCAGTGTTGAGCTGGGTGTAGCTTTAACTACAGACATTAACAGTGTTGAGCTGGGTGTAGCTTTAACTGCAGACATTAACAGTGTTGAGCTGAGTGTAGCTCTAACTGCAGACTTAACAGTGTTGAGCTGGGTGTAGCTTTAACTGCAGACTTAACAGTGTTGAGCTGGGTGTAGCTTTAACTGCAGACATTACCAGTGTAAAGCTGGGTGTAGCTTTAACTGCAGACATTACCAGTGTAAAGCTGAGTGTAGCTTTAACTGCAGACATTAACAGTGTAAAGCTGGGTGTAGCTTTAACTGCAGACATTAACAGTGTAAAGCTGAGTGTAGCTTTAACTGCAGACATTACCAGTGTTGAGCTGGGTGTAGCTTTAACTGCAGACATTACCAGTGTACTCCTGTCACCGCCGAAATGGCGTAGGGCGTCACGGGGTTTTGGTTCACATTACAACACATCAGCGGGCCGCCAATAGCGCCAGCAACTGCATTAAGGACTTTCTTTCCCAGAGGTTGGATACACTGAGATGCATTTCAATTAAATCTGACGAAGAAAGAAAGCAGTCCAGGTTCCACAGACTCTTTTGATACGGCAAATTGATCGTGCAACACAATAAAACAAAAAACAAACAAACACTCACTCGCCAAGCAGGCATGCAGGCCGCAGCGTGTTATCCTGAGATAACTGTTAAGTCAAGACATTTTTCTCTTCTTTCTTTCATTTTTTTTTTTTTTTTTTATTTTATTTTTTTTTCTCTTTTGGTTTTCCTTTTTCTTTCCGTAATGCCCTGTTTGTCGCTTGAGGGCATCTTCGTAAATGTGTGCGCATGTCGACAAATAACAGTTTGAAATGCTTGACAAACCTTGGGGGACATCATCGTCAGCTCTCGCTCGATCAGAGGCAGAGTTATTGACTGGAACTGTTTATTGGAATTTGTTCTGTAAATATTTAAAAGAATGCCGCAGGTGCGTCGTTTGCAAAAGAATAGTAATTCGTGATTACTTTCGGTCAATTTATTGCGCACCTTGTTAGACGGTTGCCAACGGCGACAATTATCCCCAGCTCGGATCTGGTACAAACAGCAAAACCGGAAGTGAACTGGTCGATCGACGGGCCCGCGGTTATTAATCGCAGCATCAATGTCCGAACTCGTCTAGTTCATATTAGGTAAATATCTCTGCCAGTGAATACTTCTCTGCTAATGTTTGCTAGACAACGATTTTTTAATTTAGTTTTTTTATTATCAAGCAATGGAAAAGAACCGATCAGTTTTTCTTTTCTTTATTTTTTATCTTTTTTTTTTTTTTTTTTTTTTAAATTGGGTCAGATAATCGTGTAGTCAATAAAAAAAAAAAATAAAAAAAAAAGAAAGAAATTATTTAAATATTTTAATGCAAGAGAACTGATATTTATTAGTGTAACAAGGACAATAAATCATATTAAAAATAAAAATTAACAACTAAATATAGTAATTATTTAAAAAGTACCAAATAGATATACATGTTCATACAACCATATATTTATACGTAAATACGAACAGTTATGCTACATACGTACACACAGACATATATATGCACATATGTACACATACATATGCACATACATGGTTACATATCACACACACAATATATATATATATATATATATATATATATATACATAGAGAGAGAGAGAGAGAGAGAGAGAGAGAGAGAGAGAGAGAGAGAGAGAGAGAGAGAGAGAGAGAGAGAGAGAGAGAGAGAGAGAGAGATTTATGAAGACTAACCCATTATTGTGTTGAGTTCTCTCTCACCCAGGTTTGTGTGTAAATAAAATATTCATCATACGTCGGAGTCCCAGTCTTAATTTGAGTAGAGGAGTGCGTCACGCGACGAGCTTTTTCACTTTCTTTGATCTTTCTTAATTATTTTACGATCTACACTTTGTTCTACATCTACGATTTGAACTGAATACCCTTTTGTACATTTAGAATATAAAAAGAAAGTAAGAGAAAAAAAAAAAAAAAAAAAACCCACCTAATAAACTGGATGTTAAAAAAATAAATAAATAAATAAAACAGAAAAAAAAAAAAAAAAATAAAAAAAGTTCACCTCCCGA
>CM022671.1:18286955-18301955 GCA_012295275.1 Chrysomallon squamiferum
TTTTTTTTTTTTTTTTTTCACGTAGGCGTTTCCACATTTAATTTTTATCTCTACATAGGCTCTTTTTTATTTGGATTTTTTTGGAAAAATACATACACTTAGAAGACTTCGATTTTCTTTTGAAAATTTAAAAAAAAAAAAAATTTCTTCCTTTCTTTTTCTTCTTTCTTTTATATTTTTACATTACATATACATATATATATATATATTTTTTTAAAGCTTTTCTTCTAAACTTCGATTTTATTTATTTGTTATTATTATTATTATTATTTTTTTAAATTCTGGTTTTCACATCATACGATTAGCAGAGAATATATTCATTTTAACAGATTTAAGAGAGTACAACAGCTGTGCTGTGTATCAGATGGGTAGTCAGGCTGCAGGATGTTGTGTCCTAAAATATCAGTAAAAAAGATCAGAAGTTTTCTACACTATATATATATATATATATATATTTAGAGAGAGAGAGAGAGAGAGAGAGAGAGAGAGAGAGAGAGAGAGAGAGAGAGAGAGAGAGAGAGAGAGAGAGAGAGAGAGAGAGAGAGAATTAAAAATACACTGTTACAGAAGATCTCTAGGTTGTTTTGATTTTTTACTTAGTAACATAATTTAACATTGTAAGCAGCAAATGCTACACGGCTAAATCACGTAAACTATCTTAGTACAAGACACAGCTAATTAATCATCGCTAATTAAAACTACATCTAACTAATTAGCTCCATGTTAGAGGGAGAAAGTCCTATCCTGATGAAAGTAAGTAAATAAATAAAAATAGAAATAAATAAATGAATGAAAAATAAATAAACAAATAAATAAATAAATAAATAAATGAAAAATATTTTAAAATAAAATAAATAAAATAACTAAATAACTAACTAACTAATTAACTAACTAACTAACTAACTAACTAACTAACTAAATAAATAAATAAATAAATAAATAAATAAATAAATAACTAAATAAATAAATAAATAAAAAATAACAAATATAGAAATAAATAAATAATATGTGAAATTTTTTTTATCTTTTCCTTTTCTGTAATACAGTTTTTTAAAAAAGAAAATATATATTTGTTTTTTAAATTTATGAAACCCATTTAATAAGCATACAAACAAACCAAAATAAAAATAAAAACCAACAACAGCAATAAACAAACAAATAAATAACCAACCAACCAAATAAATAAATAAATAATAAAATAAATAATGAAATAAATAAATAAAAAATACATAATATATAGCAAATGTTCTTGCAGTTCCTTTCATATAATAATAAATATAAATACACCTGACAGACATTTCAGAATAAATCAAGTTTTCCATTAGTTTGCTAGTCTGGTACTTCACCCAGTTTGGAAGACAGAAATTTATACAAAAAAATAAAAAATAAAAAATAAAAAAAATAAAAAAAATAAAAAAGGTACAGTTTAATGTAAAATATGAATCTGCCTTGAATGTGAGAGTCATGTACTATCAAAAGATAAATTTACATATATAGAGTATACGGTTTCATAACTAATTTAATGCAAAATCTCTACATATAGTTTATCTCCATACATACCAGCACAGATATCTAATATCTAATATTTATATATATATATATGTATGTATGTATGTGTGTGTGTGTTCTTGTTTACATATAATAAAATTATATATATATATATATATATATATAATTTTTTAAATGTACAAACTTTATTTATTTTTCTCATTCATTTCCTGAGAATCATGTATTCTCCTTTCATCTTTATTAGTTTTCATCTTTACGTTAAACACACACACACACACACACGCACACACACGCACCTTTAATATCAGGTACACGATCGCATATCATATATTTTAGGTAAATACCATATTTTTTAACTAAACATTTAATATTATAGACACGAGACCAAATAACAAACATTTTAGCCCACATAACAAAAACACCACGGATTTTTATGCAGACACACGCATTATTTTCATCTTAGCATTACTGAACATTTAAAAACTTCATCAATCGACCCGAACGTAATGTAATCACACACCTATTCAGACTGAGCCCATGCGACGCACGTCAAGAGGAAAACTGGGGTGTGTGTGTGTGTGTACGTTCTTGGTTCCTTGGTCTCAATCAATAGAAAGTTTTTCACTCCCATTCGAGCTCTGCACGGCGAGTAAGTTCTTCCCCTTAATAACAACGATCAGAAAAATCCATCTCGGAGACAAGCAGTTGTGCCTGCCAGTGCAAACAGTTGTAATTAATAATTGTACGCTGGCTAGCGTCCTTTTAAAACCTATTGGAAATTCTTGAGGAAATCGCTTTAGCAGTGAAATGGAGGCATTAATACGAGCGCCGTGCGTTATCACTGCGAGCTGAAAGCTGATTTGTAGCGCGGAGGAGTGTCTCTCTCTCTCTCTGTGTGTGCAACCTGTACACAATGTGCTCGTTTGTAAATAATTAACCGCGATTCAAAACTAATCCTACTTCGTGAAAGGTCGTTTGTGGTCGCCACTTTGGCAACTTCGTGTCGGAAGTAAAAGCTACTTCAAGTTGGGCCATGACTGCAGTATAAGACTACTTCACGTCTACAGTATACTTATATAGAGAATTAACTTCATGTTAGATCCTTTCAATAGTATACTTATGTACTAAAACTTCTTCGTGGTAGAAGACGTTTGCAATATAAAGTTACTTGATGTTAGACCACGTCTGCAGTAAACGCATGTTCCAGAGATACTTCACGTTAGACCATTTCCGTAGTATACTTTTGTACTAAAGCCACTTCATGTAAGGCCATGACTGCAGTGCAGTTATATATATACTAAAGCTATATATATATATATATTAACGTAACATGTTTTCAAAGAAAACTGAACAAACAAGATAAAAACATCATTTATTTCTTTTCTGCACTGACAAAACATAATCAGCTAAACTTCAGTGCTTCCATAGTCCCGTCTGATAAAATATCTGAAATAGTTCAGATTAGATCATACCGAAAAAGTTATTTATATATATATATATATAAAAATTATTAAAAAAAAAACCTCCAACAAATAAACTGTATTTACCGTTTCGAATTAATCAGTAAAAAGCATTAATACTTGAAAGAGAGCGAGAGAAAAAGAAATAAACACATACATATATAGAGTGAGAGCTATTAAAATGGAAAAACATAAAGAGAATTTAACAAGAAAGAGAAATAGATCTAAAGATAGACAAATATCTACATATATGTACATAAGTACATTTACATATACCACACTCTTGATTGGTTTCTGAATCTTCTGTGTGCATGTAACGACAAGAGACAGTCAGATAGAGCGAGAGAGAGAGAGAGAGAGAGAGAGAGAGAGAGAGAGAGAGAGAGAGAGAGAGAGAGAGAGAGAGAGAGAGAGAGAGCTTGTTTCATTCCTTTAACTAGCTTTGATGTTACGTGTCCATGAAATAAAAAAAGGACTTAGATAGGGAGTATGAAATTTTCATTGAAAGAAAAAAGGCAAGAGAGAGAGATCATAACCGAATCCCTGCTTTACCCAATCTAATCACGCCCGCATTCGAAGAAAATACTTTCATCTTGAATTCATCAAAGTTAAAGAGTTGGCAACAACTTCTTGCATGGAAAGACCAGCGACTCTAAGCGACTGTTTCTTTGTCTAAGACTGACTCAATCCAATTATAGAAATCAATATCATTCTTTCTCAAACCAGCGAGAAAATATTTCAAATATTGTTTTAGAAAACCTCGGTTCTAAGTTAATTTTAATGCTACAATCACGGTGAAATTAAAGCGAAAGGCTTTTTTCGTGTTGTTGTTGGTTTTTTATCATAGTGCTTTTGGCCGTTGAATGCATTACCAGTTAATGCGACTCAAAAGAAAGACTTCAAAACAAAATCGTCTGTGAAAACCTTAAAGCATCCAAAAAAAAAAAAAAAAAAAAATTAATATTTTCTTTATGTGCCTAATCTTATAATTATTTCTTACAGAGCAGTATTTGTCTTGTTGTGTTCAGTTATTTGTTTGAAGGATTTTTCTGTCCACGTTTGTCAGCGATTAATTATCTTTTCTGTCTGAAAGTTTGTCGCTTTCAAGGCTGGAAATTTGAAAACGAATCAGCTGGAAATCTGTCGACTTTTTTTTAACAGTGGAAAATGTAATATAAGTCTAACTCTCCAGATAACGTATACACACATACAGTTAGAGAGAGAGAGAGAGAGAGAGAGAGAGAGAGAGAGAGAGAGAGAGAGAGAGAGAGAGAGAGAGAGAGAACAATAAAAATAAAATATAATAAAATTAATTAAAGACATATAATTTATGAAGAAACAGTAATAGCAAACTTTATTGAAACCACAACTATAATAAGACTTATTCGGTCAAATCTCTCTTCTAATAAATAGTTCTTTCTTTTTGTGTGTGTGCACGTGTGCGTATGTGTTATATATGTTTTTCTTTATATATGTACGGAAAAATTATACACTAATTCGTTGATGTTACATTATTTTATTTTTATTACTACAAAATCTGCAAGGACTATTACTGCTATGATCCTGCTACTACTAGAGCAGATAGAATGACTACTACTACTACTGCTACTACTACTACTATTATTACTACTACTACTACTACTACTACTACTACTACTACCACTACTATTATTATTATTATTATTATTATTATTCCTCAAACAGTAAACCAAATTAAAATTTTAGACAATTATGATGGTGAATTTACAAAACAATTACATAAAAAAAATATGGCCGCCGTTTCTGCTCTGAACGAGCTACCCTGGGTAAATACGTTTCGGTTTACATGTATACATACTCGCATTCAGACTATTTACACACGAGCCGTGCCTTTCAGCACGGTAACGTCTAGCAATGAAGTTAATTTGTCCGCGACTGAATAGCCATTCAAACAGTAGAAGAATTACACTTCTTAAACACACAGAATTAAACTGGTCGCTTTAGTACCGAGGAAATAATAGATGTCAGTTCTGCATAAAACGCGTACCAGTCAAAGTGACTAATTGGCCTGGAATCGTCCGTTCAAACAGAACTGAACATGTTTAATTTGCACCGAAATGTGCGGCTATTAAACACATCTAAGTATCTTTCTTTTTTCTTTTCTTTTCTTTTTTTTTTCTTTAACTGCCGAGAAAGACTTGTTGTTGTCACACATATTCACATTCGTGGACATAAAAATTATTTGCACATGAATCGGGTCTGAACTGAAAGCGTTTTAAAAGAAAAGCAAGCACCGCAGTCTCACGCTCAGGTGTTTGTCGGGCGTTTGCGGTCATTCAGATTATAGAAAAGCGGCAATCACCGCAAACATTCCAACGGTACCGAGGCCCACGACGTGGTAACTAACTGCTACGATTAAAAACGAAGTCTGTGTGTGTGTGTGTGTGTGTACCGTTCATTTGACGATTTATAACTGCCAAAAGACTCGTCAATGTTCACATGTGTGCGAAAATGCTGCATGTTCCGACACGTCAGCGGAAAATCAATTCGTATTGAAAGCTTATCAAATCTATTTTTTTTTTTTTGTTGTTCTTTTTGTGTGTGTGTGTGTGTTTTTTTTTGTTTGTTCTCTCTCTCCCTTTCAGAGAAATAAAAATACCAAAAACCTTTTGTCATACTGACGTATAAATAAGGTTAAGACATGCGATCTTAAATGCGTTATGCAAAAACATGAATTGTCTGCTCATGACCGTAAATTATTATTTATTAGCGTCGTTGTGAAAGAAAACTCGTCTTATTGCCTTACGAATTTACACACAGCCTCGCTACAGGTATTATTTGTTTATTTATTTATTTACTCGTAAGTCTCCCTACAGGTATGGCAACCCGGCAGCTAACTATGCGGAGTCCTGTCGTTAATGATATAATTAACGCTTATATAAATATTTATATTCACACACTGAAAGGTGGGGTTTCTTTCACCAAACAATAGCAACACTGATGACGCAGATTTCAGCTCCACTTTATATGCCTTTTTCGTTTATTTAATTATTTATTTATTTATACATGCATACGTGCATGCATATTTCACTGAGTTATATTAAGTTGCAGGCAGAATTTATTTTTTGTATTTATTTATTTACTATTTATTTATTTATTTTATTTATTTATTTATTTATTTTAGTTGTTAAAAAATATTACTAATAAAAAAAAAAAAAAAAAAAGTAAACGCACACACACACACAAACACGTTTTTCAATAACAGCACCCCTCTCTCTCTCTCTCTCTCTCTCTCTCTCTCTCTCTCTCTCTCTCTCTCTCTCTCTCTCTCTCTCTCATCATAAAGTTTTATAACGAAGATTGTGAGTAAAATAATTATAAAGTTGTTGTTTTCTATCACTGACTTCTGAAATACATCTTAGTGGATGAAATGATGTCACTAAAATGAGGAAAGATCTGCCTCCTTGATTCCTCTCAAGCGTATTATAATTCTTTTAGTTATACTTTACCGTCGGCATAGATTTATGTCTTAAAAGAAATGTTACTTAGAAATTTCTGAGACTTATTTGCGCTATAATGTATTTATTATAACTCAGCAACAACAACCTCAGCAGCAACGACAATAAAATAAATCAAATCTCTCTCTCTCTCTCTCTCTCTCTCTCTCTCTCTCACTCTCTCTCTCTCTCTCTCTCTCTCTCTCACATCTCTTTCAGATACATAAAAATACCATAATTCTTTCTCTCTCTTTTCTCTTCTGCTTAAACTAAACGACACTTACATCCATGCATGCCTACATACAAACCTCTCTCTCTTTCTATTTTTTTCTCTCTCTTTCTCTCTCTGTTGTTCATGCACACACAAAAACGTTGATTCTTTCTTTATCTTTTCCCATCTTCGCAAACTAAACCACTCAAGGAAAGATAAAAAAAAAAAAAAAAAAAAAAAAGAAATGTGAAGAAAAAAAGAAACAATCACCATAAATTAGTTTTCAAGGTTTAGTTAAAAACCAATTGGATAAAAAAAGAAAGAAGAAATAAATAAATCCAAAAAAAAAAAAAAAAAAAAAAAAAAATCTCGGCAGCCTTTTACTTAAATGAACACGTTTCTCGCTAACTGTTATGTATGTTATTCTGTGCTTGGTGATAAATCATAAATTGTGGTCAAATATTGACAGATTATGGCGAAAATCTGGCGCGTCGCGCTCTTTGAAAAGAAAAAAAAAAAAACTCACAATGATATTAATTGCTTTTATTTGTTTCCATAAATACGTTTCTAAGTGCAAATGAAAATGGCGGCCTGAAAAACACGGCGTACAGTCATTGATTCCGCACACGTAAACAAATATACAAGGGCGAATCCAAGATTTCGGAATATTAGGGGGTGCACTTCAGTATTTTATTATAAACAGAAATTAAACGTATTATGCAGTATCAATAATAACGATAATAATAATAATAATAATAATAATAATAATAATAATAATATTATTATAAATATTATTATTATTATCATCATCATAATCATAATCGTTATCATCATAATTAATGGAGATATCCAATGTACCGGCTCCCCCCCACCACCTCCAGGATGGCGTTATGACATGTTACGTTAATTTCCCATCGTTTTTCCACTGTGCGCGCGCTTGCTTAATAACACCTTAATTATACTAAATTATTGTCAAGCCGAAATACCGATTGATGAACTCGCTCAATTATTTTAATTTTGTTTCTGTTTTTTTTTTTTTTTTTTTTTTCAAAGAAAAGAATAAAAAAAAAATAAAATAAAAAAAAAAAAGAGGAAAAAATATTGTGGTTTCTTTTCAATAATAGTCATTTCGTGTAGAGTGATTGGACGGTGGAATACATTATGTATGTCCCTTCCTTTGATTAACAGACTTTGGTTTTATCTTAGTGCTGAAGCAGATATAATAGAAAAACAGTTATTTTTTTTTTTTTTTTTTTTATTATTGATGCTGTGGTTTAGCTGTTTTGTTCATAATTCGCTTCACTTGAAATATCGCTATAAGCAGAAATGCAATATTTGTTTAGATGTTTTAAAGTTTAAAAAAAAATAATAAAACAATTTATTTTTGATAACACACGAATAGTGCAATGACCTAGCTTTGAACGGCTATAGAAGGATATAATAATAATAATAATAATAATAATAATAATAATAATAATAATAATAACAACAACAACAACAACAACAATAATCAACAACATCATGGACAACAATATCAAGAACAAAACCTCAGCAGCAACACAAATAACAACAACAACAACAATAGCAAAATCAATAACACCATCGACGTTATGAATCTCAGATTAAAAAAAAAAAAAAGCATCAGAAGGAAAAACAACAACAACAACCACAACAACCATCACAACAACAACAACAACAATAATAATAACAAGGCAACAACATTTAGTTTTCATAAAGCCTCTCGTACAGACAGACATCACTTGACAATCATACAGACTGTCGTTTCAGCTAATGATAATACTGCTAACATTGGCGACTTACGATATTGGTTTCTCACTAAATTAATTACTCACAGATAAGAATAGAGGACTGCAAATCGGCCATGAAGCCATCCGCGTCTTAGAAAGGTCGTCAGAAGATTTGGAGTTAATTAGCGAAGATGCGATCAGCGAGGCGTAAACACGTCAGTTTTAGAAGACGCAGCGAAATCCACGCAGACTCGATTAAATCACGTTTTCCTGTTTCTTATATAGCCTCACTTTTTATTAATATATATATATATATATGTATGTATGTATGTGTGTGTGTGTGTGTGTGTGTGAATATGCGTGTGGGTGTATGTATGTATGTGTGTGTGTGAATATGTGTGTGTGTGTATGTTTGTATGTATGTTTCTGTGTATATATGCATTTATGTTATGTATGTGTATGTATGTGTATGTGTGTGTGTGTGTATGTATGTGTGTGTGTATGTGTGTGGGTGTATGTGTGTGTGTGTGTGTCTGAGGCATTTTTTTATGTATGAATGTATGTATGTATGTTTATATATGTATGTATATATATATATGTGTGTCCGTGTGTGTGTGTATGTTCGCGTATTGATATTTATGTATGTATTATGTGTGTGTGTGTGTGTGTGTGTGTGTGTGCGTGTGCGTGCGTGCGTGTATGTGTATATATATATCTAAATATGTATGTACGTGTATGTATATATGTATATATGCATGTGTGTATTTTTCAGTTAAATATTACCGTTACTGAAAAATGTCAGAAAGCTAATTTTATTTGATTTACTCAGTTTTAAAATCTAATTTTTAAATCTCGCTTGAATAAGAGAATGGAATTTAAATCAAATTTAAAAAAAAAAAAAAAAAAATAAGTTTTTCAACCCTTTGTTAAATTTAATGCAATAAATAAATTAGTTTCCAATTCAGCGAGAAAAACGAATTCGCCTGTACTTCAACTACCACTCTGCAAAAATTAGTTTAAATCAATCTTTTTATCTCATAAGCTACGACATTAGGCGAAAACAAATTTAAATTTATTTTAGACAGTCGGGAAATTCTAAAATATTAATCTGTATTAATAACACTTGTTTGAAAGCTTTATAAATCAGGCTGAGATTAACATTGCAGATATAACCGATAATTCTCACATATGGCTGTTTAGAATTAATTCAAATCGTGTATCTAATATTGAATTTCATCACCTTTGACATCGTGGAAATCGTTTAAAAACAAACACGTTGTGAATTGATATCTTGGGTGAGCAGTTCTGAACTTAGAATAATTAATAATTCTTTACGCTTTTTCAATGATTTTTAAACTTTTATAAAAGAGATTTATCGGGTTCTTTCGTCCAGAAAGTAACTCGATCGTTTGCAATCTTTGGTAATGTCTTTATATCTCTCCTATGAAAACTAAATAGTTAATTTTGAAATTAGATTATTTTACATTGATTTTTCCTTTTCAGCACGTACTAAATCTTATTTATTGTTTATTCTTTTATTTAATCTATCATTCTTTTTTTCAGTGTCATAATATTTTATATTTTATGGAAGAAATAAATGTTTTATTTAAGACTGTTCACAACACAGTTTTAATCTACGAATATACAACATCACACATATATAGTTAAGTTCATGTAGATAACGAAACAGAGAAAACTCGCTATAATAAAAATTATTCTTTTTAAGTTAAGGGCCTTTTAACAAACTAAGAAAGGGACAATGTTTGGTAGGCTGGGGTGAATAGATATTGCAGCCTGCGACACCTCAACACAATAAAAATAAATAAATAAATAAATAAATAAATAAATAAAGTAAAAAAGGAACAAAGTAATTTTTTTTAATAAACTCTATGTTTGCTACCCACTAGCCATTAATATAAAGTATCCTGTGATTTGGTCTATACGTCTATCTGTCTGTCTATCTGCATATATATTCCTATATACCTGTCAGTCTGTTTGTTTGTCTGACTGTCTGTCTATCTATTATATCTGTCTATCTAGCTAACTTACCTGTCTGACTGTCTATTATATCTGTCTATCTAGCTAACTGATCTGTCTGTCTATACATTTTTCTGTGTATCTATCTGACTACCTGTAAATCATCATTTGTATCATGCACGCAATTCTTTTCTTTAAGAAAAGACGTTAACAACCACCGAAGTATCAAAACGTCAGTTCTGCAGTTTCGAGTCGGCCACAATCTATATTCACGGCAGAGACATTGCGCTTTAAGTTAATTGATATCACCTTGACAAACATTTCTGTATTCAGCATGCGCGAGACAGCTAAAGTGATCATCCGCAGTGTTGGACTTTATCAACATTTTGATTTCGTTTAGCCGTGTCTAATAAAACGATCATCTTTCCTCGCCACTGCGGAACAATATTTTATTAAATATCCCGCGCAAACCAGTCAATGCGCGGCTTACATGAAATGTCCATCTCACTTAAACTGATTGTCTCTGGGGTTATTGTTGACCCTGCAATTAGACACCGATAGATATTCGTGTTTTAATAATATCAATAGCGTTCGCCATTAAGACAAACTCCGAAAAAAAAAAAAAAAAAAAAAAAAATCAAAATCTGACGATATCGGAAACTGTACTAATTACACACCACTTCAATTGGAGGCATGTAATTTAAAGGAATGTAAGAGTTTTCGGCCAATAGAAACCGTCATTAGATAAAATCAATCGCGCCACTCGACGGACGGATGAATTATTTGCCTTTCAACCAATGACGTCTCGTCTCTTTTCGCGGCGCTGTCAACCGAAGTCCTCGACAAACGCGAAAATATCTCTAACAGGTAAATTGGTCCGGGTACTTCCGCCTTAAGTGCGGTCTCATTGATTGTCACTTTGAGCGAAGAAAATGGAAGAAATAAATAGAACTAACTAGCAAAGCCCTATCGCTAATACTGGCAGTAATTTCCTAATTCATCGTGCATTTCATAATAAAAGAGATTATTAAAGTTGTAAGGAACTTGAAAGCGATATTAATGGTTTTAACGATCCCGCGCTGTTGTCGGCCGCGTGCGAAAAAGTCGTGGAAATCTTCGCCGGTGACGCGACGAGCTCTGTGAATTGAAAACGACGCTCGAAAAGTGGAGAGATTATTGTCGCACACACCCCCTGGATGGTTTGGTAATGTCAAAATCAGATGATGTTTGTCTGGGAAAGGGAATGCGTGTGCGTGAGTGGGCGTGAGGTGAGTATGTGCGAATGTGACACACACACACACAGACACACACACACACACACACACACACACACACACACACACACACACACACACAGTGAGACCACATTTGTCATGAACAAATCCATAATGTATTTGTATGGGAATTCAGCGAATATGGTTGAGACTCTCTCTCTCTCTCTCTCTCTCTCTCTCTCTCTCTCTCTCTCTCTCTCTCTCTCTCTCTCTCTCTCTCTCTCTCTCTCTCTCTCTCTCTCTCTCTCTCTCCACACACTTCGGTCTTTTCCCTCACTCGCTATTCCTCTTTCCCTCTCATACTCTATCTTTCTCAGTCTTTGTCTTCATATATCTGCTTTTGTTTTTTTATAGAGACATGCTGTATAGCTGAACTTAGGCAAATGGATTTATTTGAGAGAGAAAGAGTTAGAACGTATGATTAATGAGAATGTTTCTTTACATATATCGCAAACTGCATCTGCAATATATACATTTTGTATATTTTTTTTGATATAACACAACAAACAGAACAAAACTAGTCAAAACGACAATAAATAAATAAAACAGCTTAATAATCAAACAAGCAAATAAAAGGCCAGCCAACCATTTCTCAAACCAGCTATTTAACCAACCAACCAACCACACAACTATTCCATCAACCCACCAACAAACCATACAAACAACCTTCAACACAACCAACCAACTACACAACCAACCACACAACCAACCAGACAAACAACCAGACAACCATACAAACAACCTTCAGCACAAGAAACCACACAAACAACCAACCATACAAACAACCTTTAACACAACCAACCTTCAACACAACCAACCACACAAACAACCAACCATACAAACAACCTTCAACACAACCAACCACACAACCAACCAGACAAACAACCTTCAACACAACCAACCACACAAATAACCAACCATACAAACAACCAACCACACAACCAACCACACAACCAACCAACCACACAATCAACCAATCATACAAACAACCTTCAACACAACCAACCACACAACCAACCAGACATACAACCAACCACACAACCAACCACACAAACAACCAACCATACAAACAACCTTCAACACAACCAACCACACAACCAACCAACCACACAACCAACCACACAAACAACCAACCATACAAACAACCTTCAACACAACCAACCACACAACCAACCACACAACCAACCAACCACACAACCAACCACACAAACAATCAACCATACAAACAACCTTCAACACAACCAACCACACAACCAACCAACCACACAACCAACCACACAAACAACCAACCATACAAACAACCTTCAACACAACCAACCACACAACCAACCAACCACACAACCAACCACACAAACAACCAACCACACAAACAACCTTCAACACAACCAACCACACAACCAACCAACCATACAACCAACCAGACAAACAACCAATCATACAACCAACCTTCAACACATCCAACCACACAAACAATCTTCAACACAACCAACCACACAATCAACCAACCACACAAACAACCAATCATACAACCAACCAACCACACAAATAACCAACCACACAACCAACCAGACAAACAACCAACCTTCAACACATCCAACCACACAAACAACCTTCAACACAACCAACCACACAACCAACCAGACAAACAACCTTCAACACAACCAACCACACAAATAACCAACCATACTACCTACCACACAACCAACCAACCAACGAAACATGGCATTCTCAACTATTTTCAAAAATACGTAACTGTCGGAATTCCAGTCTTTTAAGAGTTTGGTTATTTACTCTGACCTATAACTTAGACGCCAGTAAAAACTCAGCTTTGATGAAATGAGAGTCTGCATTAAAATTACAAACCAGCAAGCAATCGACCCGAATTTCACTAAAATGTCAAGTTCCAGAATCGTTAAAACAAAATACTAGTAATTTTAGTCTGCTGTTCTTTGAAGTTAACCTCCAGTTGAATCGATGCTTGATTCTAGTTTTTTTTTAAATTATTATTTTTTTTTTTACAAATCTTTTAATATGAATATACTGATTTAAATTTATGTGTTTTTAAAATAATAATAATAAAAAATGATAGTTTGATTATATTTTTCTTAATTTGTTTTATAATGAAATGTATAGGTTTTACTGAAATTTTGTGTATTTTATTCAGTATTATCACATGGATTCTTTTTATATAATCAAAAATAACAATTCTATAAAATATAAAGTAATTTAAGCTGTTTTCATTTTAATAAAAGTCTATAACATAAAAAAATAATCTTTGCAGTTTCAAGGAAGTATATACAAACCAGTTGCCTTGTAGAAATCAGTAATTGATTATTTTACAAATAAGTTCCCTAAAACTGGATCTGTCTGTCTGTCTGTCTGTCTATCTGTCTGTCTGTCAGCCTGTCAGTCTGTCTATCTGTCTGTCAGTCAGTGTGTCTCTCTCAGTCAGTAGCAGCCGTTATTTTGAGAACAAATGTCGGACATTTTTAGGGTAATTTGTGTTTGATGAAGAAAATAGCCAGATAAAAAGAAAACGTGATATAAAATGTTTCTGATTTGATAAAACAGCCGTGTTTAACGTTTTGTCTATTGAATTAGCAATGTCAAAATTGCCCATATCGGATAAACTAATTACATATGACAAACCCCGTTTTTATAATGACCGACAAAGTCGTATTTCACTATACATACATATACCACTAAGCAAGACGATACGTTGCAAATCGTGTTAATAAGTACGAAAATTAGAGCAAATAAACACTCAAATTTATTTTGGACAAAAAAAAAAAAAAAAAAAAACTAACCTTATCGTAACGAAGAACAAAGAAATGAAGGTGCAAAAAAAAAAAAAAAAAACCCTGTCACGATTGGTTCTACAGCAAATTATTTATTTCTTGTTAACTACATTTTATTTCTTAAATTTTTGACGGGCACGTAAATGTGGATTTTAGACGAGTCCTTTCACTGGTAAATCCAGCCTTGGGGAGACTTAGTAAAACTTGCACAGATCGTCTAAGTAGGGTTTCGGTAATCGTCTTTAGACCTGATTAAAAAACGAATGTCCTCTGGCTCACTGCTTTACTTGCACTAGTCCGGCTGGACCCGAGAACAGCGTAATGATCACACAACAAATCCAGCAGCCCGACGACCACTCATTAGTGCTCGTGTTCAAATCTCGGATCCTTCTTCTGATCAATATAAAATATCGAGTGTCGAGATTTTTATGTTTCTTTTGTCGACTCTTTTCAAAGTTTTTACATTCTGGGACGTGTCTCATCGACTTTCGTCCGTCCTTAGGTTGTGATAGGTCCCAGGAACGATCGTCATTAGTGAATCTGTTAA